>JADNYJ010000270.1:0-45745 GCA_015501075.1 Gymnopilus junonius
GGAGTAGTAGCTCGGTGTAGTAGTCTTAATTGGCGAGGCGCTGGGCGAGGCCTGGGAGTCGGATCTTGGAAGGTCGGCGTAGACTGGGAGTCCCTTCGGGGCATTAAATCCATCGTTAATATGTCTGAATCTGCGATGCACTCGTTATTAGCTCTTGAGTACTTCGGTCCCTGAGATAGACGAGAGAAGTTTGGAACGTTACAGTTACACCAACACTCATCCGCTTATGCCCGCCCAATGCCTCTTTTGGTAGAGGCGCACAAATAGACGTTGAGATTAAAAGCTTGGTAGTATCGGATTCAGCCCGTGTGGCTTAAAGCGCTAGTGCGGCGACAATATATATTGAGGGAGGGATTTGTTTCCCGACCATTGATAAAACCTCGTATGAATTGTCCCGGGAGTGTACGTGTCCCATCGAAAGAGATGTTTGCGGATGTCTTGGACGGTCTGGATGTACGGCGAGTACCCTACGGGGGCCCAACTTAAGCACTCGCACTCGACGGAAAGGGATCAAACCCACGCACGCCGATACGCTTTAACATCGATGCGCACCCGACCTATATTTGGGAGACAGATTCGTCTGTCGTGCATGGAAAACCAATTACCGGTCGATATCGATGCCAGAATCTGTAAACAGACTAAGAGCGGTCATTTTGACACTATGCGTAGAACTATTTACTGGCGTTAAACCAGTTACGATTAATTTATCCACGGTTATGTGTGGTCGGTGCTTGGATTCACTGCTGGCTAAGGCCAGAGCGTTCGAAAGCCTTGTTAGAAGCTTCACCCTAACCGAACCCAACCGTACGTACCATCTATTGTAATGATAGAATACACAAGGATAGCTGATACAATTTATCCCTCAAGCTAAGCCTAATCTAGCCATAAAGCACGAAAAGTCCTAAGTCCATTAGGCACGTGACAGTACTATTTATGGTTTGCTCACATGTTTCTTCTTAAAATAGAATTACTCGTGACCAGCTTAGGTAACGGGCCTAGACCCGTTACCTAAGCAGATCAAGGCGGCGCTTGAAATTTCTCGGCCAACGCCGGACGGAGTCGAGTGACTCTTCGACCCAGCGTAAAGTCGATTGCTCATCGTACCCCGGTGCGCTCAGTCAGCCCCTTCGGTGCTGACTGAGCCCGCCTCGGTCTGAGTAATCGAATCCTTGTAGGATTATTAATCCTAGGCGGATTTCGTAAGTAAATCGCCCTAGATATTAACTCAGCGTGATCGCTGTAGGACCTGAAGAGCCTTTAAAAAGGCGAAAGTGGATGGAATTTGTCCCCCAAGTTCCCACTTGTCCGTAACAGCCCCCCGGCCTTCAGTTGCAGAATACCACCACCACCCTAAGCAAGGCGGCGCTTGAAATTTCTCGGCCAACGCCGGACGGAGTCGAGTGACTCTTCGACCCAGCGTAAAGTCGATTGCTCATCGTACCCCGGTGGCTCAGTCAGCCCCTTCGGTGCTGACTGAGCCCGCCTCGGTCTGAGTAATCGAATCCTTGTCGGATATTAATCCTGGACGGATTTCGTAAGTAAATCGCTCCAGAATTAACTCAGCGTGATCGCTGTAGGACCTGAAGAGCCTTTAAAAGGCGAAAGTGGATGGAATTGTCCCCCAAGTTCCCACTTGTCCGTAACAGCCCCCGGCCTTCAGTTGCAGAATCACCACCACCCTAAGCAGTCCGCAAACTAACGCCCTTTCAGAAGCGCAAGTCGGACCGCAACGCCAAGGCCTCCCAGAAGAGGGACTTGCGTGGGGCGGAAGCACGCGAGAAGCGCCGCAGTCAAGTCGTCAAGGACAACAAGCGGCGCGACAAACCCGCCGGCAAGACACGCAAGCCGCGCGACAAACACCACGACCTCATGAAGTGATCAGCGCTTCCAGGCCGGGTACCCGTTCATCGGGGAGGTGGGGAGGATCGGATGTGTTTTCCGTCAATTCAGACGGCTCCGATCTCGGCGGTCCACTGGGCATGGACCGCAGCGGCCTTTCACGGCCTTTCAGGTATGATGACCCGACTTCCTACCCCGACTGGTTGCTCACAGTCCCTTATCCCTCCGCAGTCAATTATGTACTACTAAATACGCCTGTAAATGTATTAGAGGCTTCCCAATTTAGAGATTCTGTACACTTGTCCCCTGGAGTGAATATCCCGCGTGAAATTGAGTTAGATCTCAGCGTCGGAATGCGCTACATGATGCATTCGCCTCGAATCCTAAGTTGATAATGGATGCTTGGAAAGACTTCGATCGTAGAATAAGATGGAGACTCTTGTTCTCGTTTCAAGCTGAAGACAATTCAGAATACGATCCAGACTATGAAGTCGAGCGAGAGCCGACTTCTAAACCGCCTCCACTGTTACCGCTCTATCTCGAACTCGGTCTCCGTAAAGGTCAGCTCTTGGTTAAGAAAACCATAGCTAATTTGCCTTCGGAGAAAGTTGACGTCGTTAAACGTTCGCTTGCGCCTAATCGTCGCCGTATAGAGAAGTTTTTAATTGATAATGAATATGTAGTTACCAATACAGATAAGAACTTGGGAATCGCGGTCTCAAAGCGAGAGTGGGTCGTTGAAAGATGTCGGGACTTGCTATCAGATGTATCTACGTATACACCCCTTAACCCTCTGACAGCTTATAGTCTCTTAGACAAACAATGCGATAATATGCTCGACCTTTCGATCGCAGCCAAGGCCATAGGCCAGGATCAATTATCGACGTTTTTACGGTCCCAGGTTACTCCTTTCGAGACCCTGCCTGGTGGAAAACGAAAATACGGTAAACATAGCGTACCGCAATTCTACGGGATTCCCAAAATTCACAAAGAACCGTAAAAATGCGGCCAATAGTACCTTGTCACAGCGCTATTATAAATCCCGCTGCTAAGTTTGTCTCAAAAAATCTTAAACACCTCGTAAAAGGTGCGCCAACCGTTATACACGGAACTAAAGACTTGGCGATAAAATTAAGTAAGATCCAGTTCCAACCTCGACGTAAACTTTATATAGTTACTGGAGATGTTGTAGCTTATTACCCTAATATACCCATTGACTTATGTCTTAAGCGTATTGCGACTTTTGGTTATGGGATTACTACGGTAGAGTTGGTGAGCGTAACACGCTCCAGCCCGAACAAATTGATTTGAACAATTGTTCGTGAACGCTTGAGCGTTGGTAACCGGGATCTTGTAGTACAGTATGATAATACGTTCTATCTCCAAAAACGGGGCTTGGCCATGGGTGTGGCCGACTCCCCAGATCTTGCCAATCTTTATGCTTGGGAAGATGAGAGAACGTGCGGTATCCTAGATGACCCCAAAGTAGCATTCTACGGGCGTTATATCGACGATGCGCTAGCTATTGTTTACGCTCTTCCGAAGAGGAGGCGCTTGGTTTAGTTAGTCGCGTTAAAATCGCCGAATGTACTATAGAGTGGAACGTGTCGGATCATTTTGCTCCGTTCCTAGACATGATGCTTTATATCGACGCGAAAGGCGCGTTGCAGCACCGTCCGTACCGTAAGGCACGTAACCACCAGGAAAGAATTCCATGGATCAGTCATCATCCCCTCGACGTTAAGCGAGGAACATTTATTGGAGAGATGAGTAGGCTGGCCACCCTCAGTAGTCAATTCACGGACTATCGAGATGCGCTTTCGGCACTTGCAGGCCTGTATTGCGCGCGTGGCTATCCGAGCGATCTAGTTTATGCTTGGCTCAGGAAACACATCTCAGAACGCTGGGAGAAAAGGCTTTCTGAAGCTACAGACAAGCCAGAGCACGATGACGTTCTGGTGCTGAAACCGAGTATAACACTGCATGGAATTACTTTTCCGCCAGTAAACTTGGTGAAACGGTTCTACAATATTGGCACAATTATGCTGATTCTAATCAGGAATCAGCAGGTAGGGGAAAGGTTAATCCTGAGTACCCGCTGGTAGACGGTGGATGGCAAGGACTATCTGAGGTCCATTCGAGCCTTTTGACTCGGATGCGCACTTCTAAAGGACTTGAAGAGTTGCCGGATATCAGAAAGATCAATATTACCAATCGTCGAATGATAGTTCGCGGAAACGAACCCGCAATCTATTCGACTTAACTAGTCTTTGGAAAAAGACCGTTTTACATCAGTTCGAGGTAGATGCTTCGGAACTGGTCCAAAAGGGTCCACCCCTTGACGATGACGACACTGAAATGTCCGACCCGTCCTCTGAAGAGGAAGAGGATCAACGGGCGGCTCGTCTCGATCGAATCCATGATGAAATGGATATGGAGTGGACAGCAGGACCACAGTTCTACCTAGACAACGCATAATTGCCACTTGGCGACGTTCTAATGTAGGCGGACGGCTTGTATGATGCCTTAAAAGGGGAGCTTCGGCGCTAGCGTGATTGCTAAAACCCAAATTTGGCGGACTCGCTGCTGCATTGTTGGATTGCTTAATAAGCGCCCTATAGGCGCTGAACAGGATCCCTCTTGTCGTTCGGACATATAAAACAAACGCTTTCGAGCGGATGGTACCTACCAATTCACTGGACGCCTTGTTGATGTCTTCTGGAGTAGTAGCTCGGTGTAGTAGTCTTAATTGGCGAGGCGCTGGGCGAGGCCTGGGAGTCGGATCTTGGAAGGTCGGCGCAGACTGGAAGTCCCTTCGGGGCATTAAATCCATCGTTAATATGTCTGAATCTGCGATGCACTCGTTATTAGCTCTTGAGTACTTCGGTCCCTGAGATAGACGAGAGAAGTTTGGAACGTTACAGTTACACCAACACTCATCCGCTTATGCCCGCCCAATGCCTCTTTTGGTAGAGGCGCACAAATAGACGTTGAGATTAAAAGCTTGGTAGTATCGGATTCAGCCCGTGTGGCTTAAAGCGCTAGTGCGGCGACAATATATATTGAGGGAGGGATTTGTTTCCCGACCATTGATAAAACCTCGTATGAATTGTCCCGGGAGTGTACGTGTCCCATCGAAAGAGATGTTTGCGGATGTCTTGGACGGTCTGGATGTACGGCGAGTACCCTACGGGGGCCCAACTTAAGCACTCGCACTCGACGGAAAGGGATCAAACCCACGCACGCCGATACGCTTTAACATCGATGCGCACCCGACCTATATTTGGGAGACAGATTCGTCTGTCGTGCATGGAAAACCAATTACCGGTCGATATCGATGCCAGAATCTGTAAACAGACTAAGAGCGGTCATTTTGACACTATGCGTAGAACTATTTACTGGCGTTAAACCAGTTACGATTAATTTATCCACGTTATGTGTGGTCGGTGCTTGGATTCACTGCTGGCCTAAGGCCAGAGCGTTCGAAAGCCTTGTTAGAAGCTTCACCCTAACCGAACCCAACCGTACGTACCATCTATTGTAATGATAGAATACACAAGGATAGCTGATACAATATATCCCTCAAGCTAAGCCTAATCTAGCCATAAAGCACGAAAAGTCCTAAGTCCATTAGGCACGTGACAGTACTATTTATGGTTTGCTCACATGTTTCTTCTTAAAATAGAATTACTCGTGACCAGCTTAGGTAACGGGCCTAGACCCGTTACCTAAGCAGATCAAGGCGGTGCTTGAAATTTCTCGGCCAACGCCGGACGGAGTCGAGTGACTCTTCGACCCAGCGTAAAGTCGATTGCTCATCGTACCCCGGTGCGCTCAGTCAGCCCCTTCGGTGCTGACTGAGCCCGCCTTGGTCTGAGTAATCGAATCCTTGTCGGATTATTAATCCTGGACGGATTTCGTAAGTAAATCGCTCCAGAAATTAACTCAGCGTGATCGCTGTAGGACCTGAAGAGCCTTTAAAAAGGCGAAAGTGGATGGAATTTGTCCCCCAAGTTCCCACTTGTCCGTAACAGCCCCCCGGCCTTCAGTTGCAGAAAAACACCACCACCCTAAGCTGCGTTTGAAATTCTCGGCCAACGCCGGACGGAGTCGAGTGACTCTTCGACCCAGCGTAAAGTCGATTGCTCATCGTACCCCAGTGCACTCAGTCAGCCCTTCGGCCGCCTCGGTCTGAGTAATCGAATCCTTGTCGGATTATTAATCCTGGACGGATTTCGTAAGTAAATCGCTCCAGAAATTAACTCAGCGTGATCGCTGTAGGACCTGAAGAGCCTTTAAAAAGGCGAAAGTGGATGGAATTTGTCCCCCAAGTTCCCACTTGTCCGTAACAGCCCCCCAGCCTTCAGTTGCAGAATACCACCACCACCCTAACCTAACCCTTGGAGGTGGGAGTCGAAGTAGAGCGCGATTCAGCCCCACTACGCATACTGGCGCGGGAGGACACACTCACCAGACTCAGGCCGATCTTGAACCATCCGCACACTTCTAAAATTGATGCAGAGAGCGAAGCGGGGAGCAACATGTGCGTGAGCGTGTTGAGTCGCAGTATTGGCGGAGCGACGCCTGCTAGGTTTGCTAGGACCACAGGAGGAAGTGCGGCGAGGAGTGTGCATAGTCTTGCTAGCTCTCTGATGAGTCGCGAGAGTGAGAGAACGGTGTCGACGGCCCGACATCCGGGGCATCATGTCCATGGAACTGGGCATTCGCATGGGAATGGCAATAACGGAGGGATGTCCCCTGCTAAGCAGCTCGCCGCTGACGTCCGCGCTGGACGTGCTCATTCCCTCTCTGGTGGTTCTGGGTCGATGAAGGACAGGTCTTCCTCGTCGTCATTCAGACAGCCATCCATTATTGAGCCGCATCAGGAGGAGGAGGATGACTATGGGGATTGGGAGAGTAGGGATGTGACTATTGAAGATGGTGATGGGGATAAGGATTCATTGGCGGGCGGGGATTATGGTGATGAGGAGGATAAGTCGGACGTGGGCGATGGCAGGAGTGTGGGCGAGGAAGAAGCACGACAGACCAAGGCTAGCGATGCCAGTTCGGTGTACCACACCCCTGGCCCGCTCCAGAAGACCCTCATCACCTGCGCCAGTGAGGGATTATGGGAGGATGCAGAGGCAGAGTTGGGTTGACGTGGTCTATTGGAAGGTGAAGATGATGACGGCGACCCAGAGCCGCGATTAGGAGTGTGTACAGGCGGGCTGAGCAGGTTTTCTCTGTAAGGAATCACGGTTAGAAGACGAAACTTTAAATAGAGTACCGGAAAAAAAATACTTACGATCACTAATCTCCTTCAACGCCCATCCTTCGAGAGGATCGAAGCTTTTTTCTTGACGAATCAAAAGCCAACGTTTGCCAATCCACTTGAGGAGCTGCAGCCGCGTCAGCTCGACCTGCACCCGCACATGTGAAGTTGCAGCCAGCAGGGTCGCAGTCAGCTCAGTCGGATGCGGACGGAGCAGAATGGAGGATACAAGCGTCTGAACACAACAAAAAATCAGCAAACGGTCCTATCAAAAATAGAAAACAGGAAAAGACAAACCTGATAAACAACTGGCGCATACGCCTCCTTCACGCCCCTCAAGATGGGTCCATACCTTCCATACTAATGCCGCCCTACTCCTGCTCCTGATCTAGCCTCACCCAGAAGTCATGGGCTGATGCAGCATCATCGAATCCAGATCCCATACGAGCTGGTTGAAAGCCAAGAAAGGCGGCGCCGAGCGTCAGCGTGACTTGAAGCCATGGAACGTGGTGTGGTGAAATAATTGGATGGCTAAACGTCAGGTAAATAAGCAGACACCGCAGAACAAAATGTGATCGGAGCTCACCAGAGATCGGGATCCAAAGGGGAGGTTTCTCGCAGACACCTGTTTTAACCTCTGACCAGTTTATACCTAAGGAATTGATTTTTTTAGCAGGACCCTCGAGCTGCATTGGGATGGACGTAGTCGAATGCCATGCCCCGGTCGTAAGGCGCAGGGTAAGGGCGACGTGACCTTGACTATAATGTTTGTCATCGCTCCTATGACTTTGACGTAAATTGAAGGTGACTATGTCAAAGCCCAGACCGAAGCATTCGGTGACGAACGAAATGTGGGCAACATAGGCCGCAGATCCCATCGCAGGAGGAGCAGGACTGCCTCGGCGGCACAACTAAGAGGGACGCGTAAGAAGAAGAAGAAGAAACGGAAAGAGAAGAAAAAGCACCGTAGCGTGGTCGGTCGGTTATATTTTTGATTGACTTGTTCACGAAGCCAGCCGGAGGATGTGATGAACCGGTGTTTACAGCGTGTCGATCCCCATGAGATGTGCTATTTATGCCCATATATGTAAAGAAGATAAGCTTGTTGATGAAGATCTAGTCGAGATCTGATCATTGCCGCTGTCGCACCCGTTGTGCTCTCAGGTGGTGTGCGGCAGACGGCCTACGTCATTGAAGAACATTGTATTCCAACACCATACAAAGGGACTCGTAAAACTCGAGTCAGAGTCAGCGCATCCATCCAAAAAAGAGAGAGAGGGCGGTGTCATGCCTGATCCGCCTGAGGGGGCGGTGCGGAGGCGGGGGCAAGGCGGTGTCGAAGAAGAGTAACTCACGAGTCGCACGCACGGACCGGTTGCGCAGCCACGCGGATTACATAACTCATTCCCTCCTGCGAAAAATTCAAGTTCCGCTTGAAACGCAGTGGGACCACCCCTCTCTACGGGAAAGCGTTTTGCTCGTCACAGCTTTAAATCCAGGGCTCATTTTCGCTTGTCACCCGTTTTCCCCGCTCGCCTTTCCCTTTCCACCCAATCCAAGGCCCCCTTGCGCTTTCGCATTTCTATAGAGAATCCCTCCTGCTCAACGAACCATGTCGGAAATCAGAAGGAAACTCGTCATCGTCGGTGATGGTGCTTGCGGAAAGGTGGGGGGTTCAAAAGGATGGTTCGGTTTTTTTGGCTTGCGCTGACTCGGCGGTTTTGTTCGTGCAGACCTGTCTGTTGATCGTGTTCTCCAAAGGAACGTTCCCAGAGGTACGTGTGCCCTTCCGCCCTTCCTTCCTTGCCCTCTCCGCTGGCGTTTGCCTGCAGGCAAGACGGCCAGCCACTACACGCCCCACGAACCACCCCGTCCCAAATCGAACCGTACCCCGAGCGATGGCTGACTGATTCACTCTCTCTTCCAGGTCTACGTGCCCACCGTGTTCGAGAACTACGTGGCCGATGTGGAGGTCGATGGCAAGCACGTGGAGCTGGCTCTATGGGATACGGCCGGGCAGGAGGACTACGACCGACTCCGGCCCCTCAGCTACCCCGACTCGCACGTCATCCTCATCTGCTTCGCCGTCGACTCGCCCGATTCCCTTGATAACGTGCAAGAAAAGGTCTGTCCCGCCCGTCTTTGCTGTCGTGACTCGACCCCCCAACCGCGCTCCGCACGAGATCTTCGGATGCGGGTGGGTGCGGTTGACTGATCTTTTTTTGGTTCGGTTTACAGTGGATTTCCGAAGTCATGCACTTCTGCGCCGGCCTGCCTATCATTCTCGTTGGATGCAAGAAGGATCTCAGACGTGACCCCCGTGTGATCGAGGAGCTCAGGAAGACGAGTCAGCGTCCTGTTACCCCCGAAGAGGTATGTTGTCTTTATTTTACTTCCCTCCTGTTATCTCTCCCTTTGGTACACTCTTGATTGTAGCGCTTTTTGCCTTATCACGAGCCATCCGACACTTTTATTCTACGTCACCCCCCCTTTTCTTCTCTCTACGCCGCTGTCGCACCCTGCTGACCACACATCTAGGGTATGGCAGTCGCTCAGAAGATCGGCGCAAAGCACTATCTCGAATGTTCCGCCAAGACCGGCGAGGGCGTTCGTGAAGTTTTCCAGTACGCCACGAGGGCCGCTCTCCTCAGCAGAGGCAAGGGCAAGAAGCACAATCACTGCATTGTATTGTAGATGTCCGTCCACGGCGTGGCGTCCCCCACCACCGCCCCGCTGCTCTTCCGATGCACGTTTTCTTTCCGTCGGTGATTCACGTGGCAAGACGGACAACGTCAACAGGCATCCTACGTCTTCCCTCTCACTTCTCTTCCTCTCGGCTTTCGGCTCTTCCTCTATCTTCAAGATCATTTCCAGCAATCGAACGTCGTCGTCGTCGTCGCCATATCACCCTCGTCGTTTCTGCGGTCATCTTCTACTTTCATTTTTTTTACGTACCTACCTACCTATTACTACGAAACGTAGCCGCTTTTCTTCTCTTTCTTGATTGTTAGTTCCACTTCCCCCGTCTTTCCTTGTACCCCTGTTCGTCGTCTAGCATACCAATCGTCACGTCAAGCTTCCCCCCGTACTTTGACATACAAACGACACTTTTTTTTTGATCCCACTCTCCCCAACCCGATATATACATACATATACAACATACCTCTTTTGTCGACGACGTTCACGTTCACGTTCATGATTATCTCCGTGCTCTTCCCTTATCCCTTCTTGTCTCTAAACTCTTTGTCTTTTCTTTCCTTTGTCTTCTCTTCTCTTCTCTTCACGCGTTCTCTGATGATGTCACCGTTGTTAGGTCAGGTTATCCCATCTCTCTCTTGCCTTGCCTCGCCGTGCGTGATGGTACATGCTGCGGTCTGTCTGTGTTCGATTTTCTTTTCTCTCCTCTTCTCTTCTTTTGTGTGATCTTCTTGTCGCTGTCGATGTCGGTGTCGTTGAGTCCTCGGCGTGTCGTCATCGTCATTCCGTGAGATCCGGGTTTCTTCCGCAGTCGTCCTGCAAGTAATGCGCGTGGCCGTAAGGACCAATCAATGACGTCTTGCACTCTTCTATGCACTTTCGTTGTGTACCTATGCACATACATATGGCTCTCGAGTACATGAGTTATAATTTCCGCGTGGGCGTCTTCGGGTCTTCTTAGCTGCGCTGCGACGGACGCCTTTCCTCAACGACCGTCACCAGCCTTCTTTCCCATAGAACACCCAATACCAATACTAAATATGACTGCCACGCCACGGTACTTCTATGACTAGGCAGTGCTACATACCAAGTAGTAAGAGCGGGTTGCCAATGACAATGACCAAGCTCCCCCGCACTTCATCTTCCCATGACGTCAAATTCTCGTAGTCGATGACGACTGTCCGACGTTACGCAGTTCTATCACTCTGACTTATTTTCTTTCTAAACAACCCACAGCCTCTCTCTCGGTCTGCGTGTGTGTCTCTCTTTCTCTCTCAAAATTTTTTGCGCTAAAATTAGGGATGAAGCATATCAAATCCATTCATCCCTCACAGAAAATCGACTTCCGTTACGGTTACTTACTGTTCGTTTAAACATTTAACCTCCGCAGCGTCCTTTGTCCATATCTCTGGAATCGGGGATATGGTACTTATGTACATAAGACTTGTTTGGCCTGCTCGACGCGCCACCTGGGATTGAATGCCGCCTGTTGAGCCTGCTAATCTTCAATCAATCGGCCATCACTGCTTGACTGGTTTACACGCCTAGGAGACCAGACATTGATGAGGCTCAACATTTGCTGGTTGATATTTGATAGTCAAGAACGTCATGGTATTTCGAATTAGAATCCCTGTATATGAGTAATCAATGTTATCCGAATGAGAATTACTACATAGCCTGAAAATATCCTAATTCTAAAGTCATGTCGATATAACCGTCCCCGACATACAATAACGTCAAAACGTTCTCAGAGCTCAGTCCCAAGGTAAAGGTCCAATGCATGTTGCACGTACGCACAGCTCAGCTCAGCTCAGCATATCACACACGACAATTGCCAACTAGTAAAGAAATTAAGGGAAAGCATGCCGAGACGCCTCTGTGAATACCTAAGGATAAGTGAAATTATGGCTCGGCCTAAATGCATTATTACCCTGACGAACCTTCGTCAACGTCCAAACAGGCTGACTCTTATGGATCCCCCGTCTTCAAAGATAGTCCTTGATCATCCAGATGTATTCAGCATGGTCAAATATTTTCAATAGGTCGATCCGGCTTGAGATAAATCATTGCCGTGGCTTGAAGTATCAAAGTAGCCTGGGTGATTGTTTATTACGACGAATCCAATCATATCAACGGTATACATTATTCTGATGACTGTCGACCATCTAGAAGTACTTATAAGATATAAACGGCGCTTATCTGCCTACTCTAGAATGCCGTTGCCAGAGGAATAAATGGTTCAATATCATCCCCTACTAGTTCTTCTTTTTTTTTCGACTGAGTTTCGCTTTCTTTTACGCGTTCAGATGATGTCTGTTGTTAGGTTATACCGTTATCCAATCAGCCTCTTTCCCCTCACGGTTCACGATTATTTTGAGTTCTCAAAGTTCTGTAATGCTGCGAGGACAACAGCTTTCAAATTACAGTCAGCTTACGCCAACGGCCCGCCTTTCACAAAACTATACTAAGGCGTGCTATTGATAAGGTCTAGAACTCGAAAAGCGGTCAGTGTGCTAGCTTCGTCACAAATACGTTGCCCCAAAACCCTGAATTCTATCGGAATACCTGCAGCTGTGCTCGTCCTGATCAAGTGCCCAACACTCCAAATATCAACCTCTGCTCCATGGCCATCTCGAAAAATATCTGGCGAATGATTCCAGCTCGAAAACGTCGGTTGCGCCTTTGTCGGCGGGCTGGCAGCATGTTCCCAATCTATTAGAAACCATTGTGAGCTGTCGTCGATCCTGCGAATGATGTTCTGCCATCGGATGTCGCGGTGATATAATGGTATTCCATGAGCGATCTGGCCAAATTTAGGTCAGTTTGGCAAGACGTTGAAAGATATCGCGAACAAAGATCGTACCACGAGAGATTCCGAGATACAAAGAAGACATTGGCGCAATTCTGTCTCTGTTTCCGGAGTTGAAGCGAGTCCTCGAGGGCTAAGGTGCACCGTAGTTCCCTGTGCGTAGATGACCCGATCAGTATGTGGAACGGACCATCTGGCAAGAATATTGTAGGTTCTCCGGAGGTCTTCAACTCTCTTTTCAGCATCTACATCAGTGTAGCACTTGATGACGACTGTGCTAGTGAGCTCGATTGTACCATTTAGTCTGTGAGGGTAGACATTAGATATAAAGACTAAGAGCCTGTACCGCAGCCGCCGGATTTGAATCTGAAATTAATTCTACTCACCTCTCGAACACCTTGAACTCGCCGATGGGATTACGCACAAGTGCAGCCAGTTCACAGAGAAGAGGGGCCATATTCAGAATGCGACGTATGGTGGCGATGCGTTGGGTCCTAGAGCGTAAATCAGCGGATACCAAATCATAGATAACAGGCTTGGAATTGCTGGTGTTCGTGGGCGGAGCAATAGCAACCAGTGTCATCTTAGAGCCAACGGTGTAGTAGCCTGAAAAATAATTCATCTTGGCTTTATGCAGAGCATACATTGGATTTAAGTAGCTCACCAAAAACGTAAGGGGCATCATCATAAATCCAGCGCCCCAATGTATCCACCAGCTCAGTCCTCGGATTCCCAAAATCATCCGTCCCTTTCTCCTCTCCGCGGAAGAGGCACATATCCCGCAGAAGGAAGCCATAATCCGGACGCAACTTTCGCGTTTCTGCATCGTCCTCGTCGTTACGAAAGCTGCTTCCATCCGGAATCAAAAGTTCAAGGATATGACGAATATTGTTGTCCCAGGATGCAATGAAACTTTTGTCGGTCCCTCCTACAGGCGGAGAACGCATGATGGCGGAGTATATACCCACCATGCTGATATCTGCCTCATCGGAGAGTTTGAATAACATGTTCATATCGCGCTCGGTACACCTGTATTCTGGTTGCGAAGATATCATGATGTCATAAAGAGATTGTGGAGCACGGATTTTGTCTGAGCTTGTTAATGGAGCATCGAGCAGTCGCCGGAGCTCATGTACAGACGGAACGCTGCCTTTGAATCGCTTGGACACCCAAGTTTCGAGAGTATACGTACTTTCGTCTGGTCAAAGGTGAGAACAATTTTACTTAATCTCAATTCACGGACTTGCCTCGAGTTCGTTTCCTTTTACGAGCTGTAGAACCTCCATGTGGCAATGAGATATATATGTTGCAATCGCAGCCACAGATTACCAGTATATCCTAAACACGAAGAAGTCAGCGGCCTTGTACCCGAGTTAAAAAGATGGTGAAATTCATACTCACTGTCATCTGGTAGTACCTGCACGAGTACGCGAATAGAGTATAATTCCTCCTCATTCTCAAAGTGCCCAGAAAGGGAAGGACCGTTTAGAAGACTGAGATGTTCGTCGCTTCCATCGAATTGAAAAGAATTCAGGATCCCCGAGAGATCTTGATCATCAGGAATAGCGCGTTTCCATAGAACGAGTTCACCTGCGTCGACCTCACTAAGCCGATTGGGCAACTCTAGTTTAATACTCTTCTTGAGGTCATATACAGACTTGTCGTGGTCGATTTCGATTGTAAAATTCAAGGCATTCGGGCTATCTTCAAGGCAAAGGAGACACTCTAGTTTCAGTTCTTTGGCCGACATCAGACAATGTGGTGGTTGAGTGAAAACATGCGTGATTCCGATCCGTGACATGACGTGAAAACGTGACATGGTATTTTCCCGTATTGGTATTTACTGTCAGCCTATTGACGAGTTTCTACAGATACTCGTAATTTCTCGCGTCCATGAGCTGTCGAAACGGTACCAATTGGGTCTTGCTACTGAAGGCTCCACTTTACGTACCGTCATCACTCGCCGAGAGAGGCACCAGCGTTGGCTGAAGTTGAACATCCTTCCCTTCCAAAACTACAGGCAATCGTCCAACTCCCCTGAGAAAAGTCCAACGAGTTCCCAAGTGAGGGCGGCGGCGACGGGTGCGGCAGATGAGGTGCCATTCACACCGAATGCGACAATGGCGGAAATTTACGCGAAGGAGTATTCATGTAAGAGAAACCGCAGGTGCGACTCAGAGCTTCAGCCGCTATCGATGGTGGTCGCTCCATGACAGGAGTCTCCCTTGCAGGTTTAGGTACCGTAAAAGTAATCCAAGAAGCTCCGTCAGCGCTGGAAGAAGCTAGAAGGCAGAAAAATCAGATCGATGCAAATGATGAACATAAATGTCCCCTACTCGCATTCAATCCCAAATCGAAACCATCCCCCTTTTCGCGAACCTATATCCTCCGAAGAACACGTCGACGCACCGCCAGCGATCATCCCATAGAAACTGCTATTTGAAGTTAGCAACGGCATCCTAACCCAGTTCTAATTCTTCCCGCGTCACTGTGAAGGTACGTCCGTTTAGGCTGTTCCGCTAGAGCTGGAGAGGCCATGATAGGTGTCGAGTTCAACGAAGAGAAAAAGGTCGAGGTGGGACCTGAGGCGCCTGCAGCCTGGGACCTAAAGCCCAAGTCGGATCTTCATTCATGAGTCGTAATCGTGAAGGAAGGTTCAACCGGTCGACAAAGGCTGATTCCGACGTACACTATACAGTAGCCGGGGAGCAACCGCATCTGCACCAGTACATGCTGACGCAGCAGCAGTAGCAACGGGAGTGGCTTGAACTTCAGGTTTCAACAGGTTCGGCTTGAGAAAAGGAGGGGAGAAAAGGGAGTCTGATGACGTAAGCATACCGGAAGTTGGATGATCTCGATTCCTGAGCAGGACGTGGTTGAGAATTCACAAGGACAACGCTGGAAGGGCGTAACGGCACGGCTGGGTGAGGATATCTCATGCTCAGCGACGTCATCTCCATTAATATCCCCCTCCTTGTCCTTCTTCGACTTGGTATCCTTCCCCATGTGCCATCCTGGATGAATTAGCCAGTTAAAGCAACGGCAGCCGTCCTCCACAAAGGAAGGAGCGTAGAGCGTTGTCGATTACTGCTGCGTGAGAGATTTACTGAGAACCGCATAGTCACAGGAAAAGATGAAGCGGATAAGTGAGGAGGAGGAGGCGTAGATTCAAATTTCCACATCCGTAATTGTTGAGAGGCGAAAGGCGTCGATCGTGCATGTGGTTGAATCATAGTGAGCCCTCCAGCGGACTCTTGCTCTTCCAGCCTGTCGAGAGACGCATTGGAATCTAGATGCGATAGAAACGTAGGAGTAAAAATGCACTTACGTAATCACAACAGGTTCAACTCTGTGGGTACAGTGGTCGAGAAGTCAAAGGAGCCATGTCCTTCCGCATGGCGCTAGGGCTTGATAAGAAC
The DNA here is from genome assembly GCA_015501075.1 of Gymnopilus junonius. Classification (NCBI taxonomy): domain Eukaryota; kingdom Fungi; phylum Basidiomycota; class Agaricomycetes; order Agaricales; family Galerinaceae; genus Gymnopilus; species Gymnopilus junonius. The sequence goes on from JADNYJ010000270.1 coordinate 16,037, forward strand.
ATCTCGGGCTCAGACACGTCGTGCGCAGTACAACTCCTCTCACTGTCCCTCTTCGGCTTGGTAATCCTTCACCATGGGCCGTACGATAGCGATGACTTGGCTAGTTAAAGTGAAACCAGCCGCCCTTCATACAGGAAGGAACATGATACTTTGCCGACGGCAGTCGACTGAATGGTGTATTGAGGGCCGAAGCATCAGAAGAGGTTAGGCAGATAGGCGCGGTGACGATTCAAGTGTCCACAATAGTGGCTAGCATTGATAAACGAAAGGCGTGGCTCGGACAAGAGTGTGAGAACCCCAGCGGACTGTGGAAGGCATATTAGAATCAGATGTGATAAGATGTAAAAGTAAATGCACCTCATAACCCGAAACACTAATTTAATTGTTAAACTGACTCCGTGCACTGACACCTAGCGAACAAAAAAATATCAAGTAAGCACGCTGTATAATGAGGGAAAAGGGATAAATGATTCTGAACAACGACGGAGCGAAATATGCCAAAAAGAGCATAAACAAAGTAAGCCTCACCTACACCACTCGTCAATCTCTGGCCTCCTCAATCGTGACCATCCCCATTCCATAATCGAGGGAGTTTTACAACGACCCTCACCGCCCTTCAGGCGACAGGAACAGCCCGCGCATGCTATCTTCATCCCGAAAGTCATACGTAGTGTGTCGTGGCATTGAAATCAGAACCAGTGAGGTCGCGTTAGCATCCGCACTTGCAGGAGGAAGAGCAGTAGCAGCAGTGACGAAAAAATAGCACTGAGTCCCGACAAAAGGACTGAGGTAGGATAGAGAGAGGAAAGGGAAAGAACCGGCAATACTTTGGGGAGCTGAAGGCAGAGGCTGCTGACGTAATCACGACAGAATTCAATGCTGAGCACACCGTGGTCGAAAGTTGACGGTATGCTGCCGGGTTTCTAGTGTTCGCGGATGGTGGCGCAGGGTTAGATGGCGCCTCCGTCTCAGTGTCCGTTTCTATCCGTCTCCTTATTCCTGTCTCTGTCCCCGTCTTTCTTCCGTTCGGTATCCACCTCTATGGTCCTACAAGATGTTCTTCCAAAGGCATTTCGAGGTCGGAATTCGTTAGACGGAGGTGTTGAAGCAACGATAACGCGAGGCGTAAGCGTAGTCTCAAGCTTTCATCGCCATAGTTGGGTAGTTGGGGGCCATCGAGCGAGATGTCTCTCTATCGCATTCGTTTTCCTTCAGCAGATTATCGACTGTCCGATCTGCTAAAGACGTGTTAGAGTCAACTATAATGACTGACGAGAACAAACTCACCCTTCAATTCAATCCGAAGATGTGCGAAGAAGCAAAACAGAGGATGCATAAGCATTTGTCGACATTCCGTAATAATTACAACGGGAAGCAGGTGTTGCTGTAAAACATAATGAGTAGATAGTTCAGTGTTCACATAGAGCCGCACAGCAGCGTACTCACAGATGCCGGAAACACTTGATTTTAGGTACGGCGAGAAAACCGTTCGAACATGTCCGATTTCGAAAGGAACTGGCCAATTTGGATCTAAAAAGGGTTTTAGTGCTAATAATTGCGACCGCACATTTTTAACCAACTTTTTAACACCCTTGATAAGGATTTGAAGGTTAAGAAGACCCAAAAGGCAGCGCAGTGGTGGAAGAGAGAGTTGGGTAGGGCATAGAAAGTGACGGAGTCACGGGAGTTGTGTCACTCCGACTCACTATCGTTGAATAAACAAGCGGGTGATGAGGGAGGTAGGCGACCAAGAAAGAAAAGTTCGAAGGCGAACAACATCGATGACGTTGGGGTAGGAAAGAGATGCGTTAACTTTGATGGGTCAGAAATTCACCGAGCAGTGCAGGCAATCGCCGAATTTGCCCTCCGTCACGGATACTGATTTGCAGATAAATGCCGATTGACTCAGAGTCGGTTTTCACTGGGCATGAAATCTTCCTGCAAGTTTTCCGCTGCTCCTCTTATCCATATTTATACCACTCCGTGGGTCTTATATGCTTATTTTTGGAACATCACTCCCCCATGACAATTACGCAATATAGAAATAATTTAGTTTCAACTTGCGGGGGAAGTTACGCGGAAGAAATTGATCGTTCAAATGATAGAGTAAGTGCAATACCTGTATAGCTATCTAACATAGTAATACAAATCAAAATCTCAGTAACCCACGTCTACCTACCCTTCAATGTGAGAGCCGGAAGGACAAACGTCCCCGATAAAATGCCCAATTACAATCCACTCCTCCCAAAACAGCAATGCGTCCCACAAATACTGCAACACGGCAAGAAAAACAACTTACATCTAGCCAACCCAAGCCTATCCGCCTTACCCTGAAGAACTCTCTGTTCATCAGGAGGAACCCACGGCACCATAAAATAAAGCGCCGTGATCCTTGACTTCCCAGAACCCTCTGCAGAGTCTTCAACTGCATTACGCGTCCGCACCATATTAAAAACATTATCCGGGTCCCTCTCCGCCGCCACCTCTATAAAATCCAACCGAGGAAGTAAAACACCCATCGCGATGTCGACTAACACTGGCAAAGCAACATTAATAACAGGTGGGAGCCAAAGCGCCTTGAGATTCGGGAGCGTCCTCAACAATGCCTCCAGCTCAAAATGGGATGAGGGTACACGATCTGACCCGCGGAGTACCTGTGCAGAGTAAACCGGCAGGTCGGTGAGGAATAGCGTTTCAAGTGTGTGGCTGGCGGGAGCGAGCAAGTGGGTTAAGAGCGGAATATCCCATTGAAATGGGAAATTGACGTTAGCGTATTCGAGCCAGAGGTTTTTCAGGATAGGAAGGTGGAAATGGAGGAGAAAAACTAGATCGTTGCAGGTATCTTTCAGACGTAGGTGAAGGTTGATGAGCGAACGCATAATAACCACGGGTTGGATATGTGGTGGGTGTGGGAGAGTCAAGGGAGTAGCGAAAACGACGTGGAAGGAACCGTCAATGAGGGAATCACAGGAAAGCTGCATGATGATTAGGAAGGACGCTTGTGAAATGACCGTATCCCCCATATCCACTAGTGTCATAGATCGCCAGGGTAACTTTAATCCTTGAGGATGGAAGCCGTTCCTTAGATGACAGGATTTGCTAGGAGGAAATCGACGTGCTCCGACACTTGTAAACGTGACACACGCACGAACGCCAAAGGTAGAGGGCGAGTCCAAGAAACCAAGAAAGGTTATATCGACGTCTTCTATACCCTCAAACGCTGCTTCCGGTAACTGCGCAAGGAATTCGGAAAGATCACGCCCAGAGAAAATTCCGTCAAGGAAATGAAGTCTCATGACATTGGGTAGAACAAACTCGTTCAAAATGTCGATCCTCCCCGCGCCGTATAAGAAATCATTGAAGGATACGTTGGTTACATTTCTCATATTCAGATCGGCGACAAAGTGAAAGGATAGTTTATTCGACCCGCTCCACCGGATCAAGTAGCGCAAGGCGTTATTTTGTCGGTCGGTGTCATCGACGGCTCGGGGCAAGAAAATGAAGCGCTCCAAACGGGAGAGATCCAAGAAGGGTAATCCTACAAGGTCTCCAAAGATACGGCCAATGATAAGTTCCACATCGTCTGCTGATAGCGGGAAAATAATCGAGTTGGATAGGAGGGATCGGCGTAATGAAGGAATGGGAGCGTTAGGTTGAAGGAGTGGGCGAATCAAGTTATCGTGAGGAGCGGACATTGTTCTATATCATTCAAGGAAGAATGTCAGTTGCTTAAAATGCTGATGTATAGTTCCAACCGACCTGACGTAAGTGAATATTGGATGTGATGGAGTTCTGCACAGCTCAAAAGTGGGGAAAAAGAGTGAATAAGTAACAGACACGACGCCGCTCTATTTGAAGAGTGCGTTTACGTCGAGGCCCTGGTCAACGCACCCGACCGCTTGAACAAAACGACCAACGACCCGCTTCAGACCGCGTTCATGAGTAACTTCGTCGCATTACGAACCCGATATAGAGATGTGAGGAGGGACAATACCGTGAATTTACCTCGATGCGCGCCCGGTGACCTTCACGAGATTAAATTTGCAGACAGGAACTAGTAATCATCTCCACAGCAAAGACCTGATAACGAACACGATGCCGCCTAAAGACAAAAACAGCACAGCGAAAAGTCGATGATCATACATCATTCAAGCAAGTCCGATTCCAAAATGCCCGATATATATAAGACTGCCGATTCCAAAGATGCCCGATTTAACAGATGTACATAATCGCCGTTCGCAGGTGACCCAAAGGCACGTCTTCCTGCTGGTATCGAAATCTAAAAAGGGTTTCTAACAGTGTCCCGATATGAATTTTGATAAAACGATATGACGTACTCGGAGCTATTCACAGAATGACAGAATGACAGAATGACAAACATCAAATACCGCGTCCTTCTTGTTGTACCTCGAGCAACGAAGGGACTGATTATTGTAAAGAGCTGTGATTGAAAGTCGCCTTTGGCGAAGGCAAAAAATGCATGGGGGTTGAGCCTTTGGAGCATCTCTCCTGCTGGTTGCTGCATAGGTCGAGTGATATGCGACCCTGAAGAGAAGCGCGGAGAAAGCCAGGAAATATGACTAAAGTTGCAAAGAAAAGGTTCAACTCGCCCGAACAAGGGGAAGGAAATACATACAAAGATAGGTGTCGAAACAGTAGCGAGGGTGTCAGAGATTGCGATTATGCTAGATGCCTACTAGTAAAGGTTAGAATTCTTATCTGCGGTGCACAGAATCGAGCATCGTTATGGGTCACCTTTGTAAGTTCCAAGCGCAATTAAAATGAGCGGCGACAAACATTCCTAAGTCAGAGAGATAGCCATGTTCACGTAAAAGGGCGAGACCGCCCCAATGACAGGCCCGATTAACGTGAAGAGACTCCGTGGGGATCTCAGATGTAAAGGCAGCATCTGAAAACGGGGAGATATGCCACCCTTGTACAAGTTACGTGATGAAGGTCGTCCTCAAGACTGACAATTTGAGGAAAATGATATAGAATGAGAGGTGGAAAGAGGGAGATCGGAAAAGAAAGAGGGACGTCCGAAGATGCCGAATAGATCAAAGCCACAAGCAAACAAGTATTAACAGTGGCCTCAAGGCCTAGGCGAGGCTCCAACTCTCTTTCTTCAACGCCCCCCATACTTTCCTCTTCTCGAAAGTATCTGCCTGAAATCATTTTTCAGCACGCTCGAAAGAAATGTAACTCGATTCACCGACCTCTTTTCACGCCCTTGTCGCGGAAATTATTTGGTGAGCAGATGTGATCGTGTCCAGTCCCTCTTGCGTCATCTTTTCAACCTGCAGGACGGATCATGATCTTTGGTGTGGTTTTTTGAACTTCTTATAGGGCATCATTTATTGGCTTTGACTTGGTACATGGTCTTGGAATGCCCATGGTATTTCCGTTATTGCTCCCTGATGCCTAGTTAGACGTGCCGTATCTAACTAACGCCTTCCATTCAAGCAGCACCAGAGACTATTCTCAAGAAAACCTTGATATTAGCAGTGTTGATTTCGCCTCCCACGTTCTCAGCTGCTCTGAGAGTGATAGTTGTCGCACCTGGAACACGACAAGAAGACGGCGTTGATAGGAAAAGAGCAGGTCAATTTGACATGGTAATTATTGAACTGCGGGCAGGAGAATTTTCTTGTGGGACTGTCGATATGGGTCTTCTGACTTCTTCATTGGTTAGTAGATCGTGTACCACTTCAATATAGTTCCCTGAATTTCGTCTCATTAGTTGACACGTAGACGCTACCATTGCCTACCTCTTTCGACACCCTTCACGATGGGTGAGTATTTCGATCTCTTACCATCTCAAAGCAAGCATCCAATTCTATTTTTCTGAAGGCCCGTCAGGTATATGCTTCGTCCCTGGAATTTAATGCCTGCTGCTGCCTGACGAGCATGAAATGATGCGATTTTAGTCTCCTCTTCGCCGCCGCCTTTATCTTTATAACTTATCAGCCTCATCTTGAAGGAACGGATGGTATACGATGGTTCTTTGGGGCCTAGAGATTACTGCCAATGTTGTCTATTATTTGCGGCCTTCAGCGCGTCGCGTTGAGGTTCTGATACGGAATTTGCTCTGCGGTTGCAGTTAAGCCTCCGAACAGTTGAATCTGCCGTTCTGTCCTCGCGCAATCTGTGTTTTCTTTTACAATTACTGTCCTCTTTTACGATTGCTCTCTTCTTTACCCTTTCATGCGCCAATTATTAACATGGCCATTATCTAACAGCGCTCAAATATAATTTATATCTTGGTGAGGTGATGAGTTGGAGTGGCATATAACATAAAGCATATGTATTTACAAGTACAAGTTCATGGTTGTTAGGGTCGTTAAGAGTCGTATGTACGCAGAATAGCAAGACTACCTGCTTGTTCATAAATAAGTCTTTAGCAAATAAGGAACCAGCACCGCGCGCGACGCCATCACAACAAATCTCCAAAATCTACCCCTCAAAGATCGTTCAAAAGCCTCGAAAGCCAATTCCTCGCCAGCCAATCCTTCATCGTCCCCACAGGCCCTTTCTCATACGCATGCGCATCCGTGGCATAACGATGACCAGAAGACCCACCAGTACGATCACGTCGCGTGAAATCATCCCGCTCGACCTGCTTCCTCCTGCCCATCGCCAGTGGCACCGAGACATCGACGATCAACGCGTTCTCGTTCTCTGGGCGTTTGGGTCGGTACCACGACGCGTTCTCCTTCTCGTTGGACTTCTTGCCGGGAACGCTCTTCGAGCGGGGCTTGGAGCGCGGCTTCTTCGACGGCTGCTGAATAACGGGTTGGACTGCGGAGGGTTGAACGTCCCATACAACGGGGACGTACACAACGTTGGGTTGGGAGTAGTGATGGTGGGCTGTACGAGAGCGTTTGAGCTTCCTTGGAGATTCGGGAATACCGTAGCGGCCTGCGCTGGTCGGGGTGGGGGTCGTAGATGGAAAACTGTCTAGCAAAGACCAAGCTTTACTCGATCCGCGTCTGGGGCGGTGAGAGCGGTGCGAACGGTGTTCCTCCGCAGGAGGTGGCATGACATTTTGGACTTGTGGATATTGAGGAGATGGAGGATATGAAGGGTACTGCGCGTAGGAAGATGGAGTAGGTGGAACGTTTTGAGGATACGGAGAAGGTGGGGTATAACCCTTCGGGGAAGCACCTTGACCGAATATTTACGGCCATCAGCGTGCACGTATACTTTCTCCTGGTGATGGAGGTCAGCAGACGTACAAACGTAAATGTGTATGGAAGGAAGAAGAGGAAGTAAATAAAGAGCGATGACTTACAATGAATGCAGAGCTCTGATATTCCATCTTTACGGATGCAGATAATGAGGGATATTCGATGGATGAAGTGGAAAGGAAGGGAAAAGGAGATGGAGTCACTGCTATAGACTATGGCCTCCTTTTAAGTGTTTCGGAGGATGCTGGGGAACAATGAGACTTCTCGAATCATTCTGCGTCGTCATTGAAATGAACAGGGGCCAAGGGGTCAGAGGTATGGTTGTTCTTCCTATGTGGCCAGCGGCCTGGGAGAGAATTTTGGCGAGAAGAATCAAGTATTTTTTTCTCATTTCGAGTACAATGATTATCAAGATCTATAAAAATGTCAAATAAACAACGGAGGAAATGGGCCTAATGTCAATACGCACATGCCAGGAAAGGGGAGCCTGAGGGCCAACATGTTGGAGCCGACCAAGTCATACATGGTAAAAATATACCGATTCATCAATCTACTGATATATTATCGGTTTTAATTTGACATGGTTGCGGCCAGAAAAAAAAGAGACAATAGTCGTTACTTCAATAATTTCAATAACGTTCTTGAAAACTCTTGCAAGACCATATTAGTGAGTTACTAGGTGGAGTATGAATAACACTGTAAGCTGGCAACGCTGATAATATGGTGAGGAAAATCTATACGGTCCTGGTGTGGAGGATGGATGAACCTGACAGTGAAGTGGAAGTCGGAACGCCGAACAACACCAGCGGCAATCCAGGTGGCACTCATGTTTTTGTCACGTGGTCGTTCTAAGTTTAACGGAGGCTGTGGCTGTGTCTTTCCGAACCACCACGTCCCATTCCGACAGCACGTACATACTTCCAGCTTTCCTTTGAATTCCTCTAAGCCTGCGGTCTTCTCGGTATCATTCGAGCTAAAATTGGAACGAAAATAACTTTCAGTTGTCCTGCTCAAGCCAATATAAGGAATTCACTACCCATTCGCATGTTAACCTCAAACATTATCGACTGACCGTCTTAGTCGCAGTGGTATAATGGGAGAAAATCTTATCTTCACTCGCGCCGCGCAATTTTGCTCTTAAATAGGCAATACCTCAACCTTTTTCGACCATATTTTCTGCATTACTCTTGAATTGTGAGTTCAGTCCCTTTCTGGCTCCCCCTTATCAGTTGGCGTTCGCCACGCAGTTCGCTAACAGTAACCGTTAAAAATAGACGAAGCTCATGGAGCTCATGGAGTTATGAACGGCTCTCGAGGCTTCGCAATCGGGGTCCGGTATTGCGAAGTTCTTCTCTGGCCTATAAAGTTATTCAGCAAATGTCAAGTACGTGTTCAACCACCTCCTACTCGTGCGACCTCGACGTTTGCTGAAACGATGTCCGAGAAGGCTGAATACGCTGACAAACCCGAAGACGTTAGCGTTTCTGTTTCGGAAACGCAATCCAAGGATGAAGTAAATCCTGGAGAGTTGACGTTCGAGGAGGGTAAGCCTTTGGTCTTCTCATCGTAGATCGCCTCACGATGTTTGAACGACTTCAGATACTGCAGGAGGAATGGGTCGACATCTAGGCGTGTTCAGCTGCACAATGTTGATGTGAGTGTTCTATTACCACGCTTATCATGGACTCCTTTTACTGAATACGGTTCCAGCGTTGGCCGTATCATTGGCACAGGAATTTTCTCGACCCCATCGTCTATCTTATCATCTGTGGGGTCGGTGGGAGCTTCTCTCATGCTCTGGGTTCTTGGCTTCGTCTTATCATTCTGTGGGTTGTTTGTGTGGCTGGAGTACGGCACCATGTTTCCGCGGTCCGGTGGCGAGAAGGTCTATCTTGAAGCCGTATACCAAAAACCCAAGTTCCTGGCCACCGTCATCTTTGCTACAAACGCCATCCTGCTGGGCTTCACTGCTTCAGGCTGTCTTGTGAGCGCCAATCTCAGTTAAACAGCGCCATTTTGATGGTCCCTGACGATTTGATTTTGAATTCGCCTATTTTCGCTGTTTTAGGTCTTTGCTCAAAAGTATGATCCATTGGCGCAATATGGCGTCTTTCGCTTGTTACTGATGGTCCCTTTCATTTTGTAGCATCTTGGTTTCAGCTGGACATGTGGCGGACAGATGGGTGGTACGAGGTATTGGCTTAGGAGGTACGTTGTCTGCATTTCCAAAGATGCAGTGTATCGATCAGCACATCCAGTTATCTTTTTCGTCACCATCCTCCATGGACTGACGCCTAGGATCGGAGTTGCTCTGATGAACGTAAGAATGTTGACTTGTTACACTTCCGAGGCTCAGCCGTTAACTCCATCTCAGGCTCTAAGTGTCTTCAAGATCATAATTCTTCTCTTCATCGTCATTACGGGTGAGTCCTTCAACCTCTTATTGCAGAGGCTCCTCCTTAACTATCTTGTTTTTCCCAGGTTGGGTTGTGCTGTCTGGTAAAACGCACATCAAAAACCCTCACGCCAACTTCCACAATGCCTTTGCAGGAAGTTCTCACAGCAGCAACGACGTAAGCTCCTTCACATACATCGTGCGAACCTCTTCTGACTGACATACACTTCCCTCCTCTGAAGTACGCCACTGCCACATTCAAAGTCCTCAATGCCTACGCTGGGTGGTCAAACGTCAACCTCGTCCTGAACGATGTCAAAGATCCCGTTCGCACTCTCAAAATTGCCGGTCCACTCGGCCTCGGAATCTGCGCTGTGTTATATCTGTTAGCCAACGTTGCATATTTCTCGTGAGTCTTCTTTCCTTTTCAGTCATGTATCATTGTCACTGATCATACACCGTCCACCATTCTAGCGCTGCTACGACATCAGAAATTCGCCATTCAGGCGTGACTGTAGCGTCTCTCTTCTTTGGAAAGGTCTTCGGAGCGGAGGCTCAAAAAGCTCTGACGGTGTTTGTTGCTCTGAGGTGCGTTACGCGGAGCTCGGGTGGATCTTTTTTCATGCTCACGATCCGTGGTTCCTCAGCGCTCTCGGAAACGTGATCACTGTTGTGAGTGACGTTTTCTGCCAAGATGACTACAGGTATAATAACGGCTTCAACAGACTTACGCGCAATCTCGAGTTAACCAAGGTTCGTGATCCATTTCTCCACTTGATTCGCCTCTTGTACTCATCAAACCCAAACCCTCCTCTGCAGAGCTTGCAAAAGAAGGAATACCACTGCCGTTCGGAAACAAGTTTTGGGCATCCAACTGGCCTACAGGAAAATCACCTCTTCCTGGACTGATCGTCCATCTTATCCCATCCGTATGATCGATCCTTTACCTTGCCGCTACCTTATGCCAATCCCACCCATCTTTTCGACAGGTCATCATCATCATTGCGCCTCCTCCCGCTGTCGCCTACCCTTTCATCTTGGACGTTGAAGGATATCCGGGACAAATCATCAACTTGTTCATCATCTTGGTAAGTTGATTACCGTTCTGGGCCGCTCAAGGACGGCTTATTCAATACAATAATATTCTCAGGGACTTTTCTGGCTCCGATGGAAGAAGCCTAATGCGCACCGTCCTTTCAAAGGTGCGATTGCTTTTATTTATTCATTCGAACTACAAATCTAATAAGATTTGCAGTCTGGCTCCCATTCGCCCTCTTCTTCTTGGCAGCAGCAGTCTTCCGTATGTCCACCTTCTTGCGCTATATATGTGGGCTGCACTAAACTCCCACCTTTCCACAGTCCTTGTCGCACCATTCTTAAAACCGGCCAATAAGGTCGGAGATACACCCCCTCTCCCATATTATCTGTACGCACATCTCCTTCCTTCCTGGTGATTAAATCTTTCCTTATACCACCTCGGCATATAGATATTGTTTAGTCGGAATTGCCATCATGGTGACTGGATTCTTATACTGGGCCGTATGGCGTGTCGTCTTGCCAAAAATATTCGGCTACGAGTTGGTACCTAGCAAGGTGGTTCTAGAAGATGGGACTGTCGTCAATGTTGTGCGTACCTCCCTTATCCCCTATGCGACTTCTTCGCTCACCATTACTTCATATTCAATAGTTCTCCAGGCAAAAAGCCGAGTAAGGACTTGGGTGGAACGGGAATTACTCGTATACCCTCACTGATACCCCTTGATGGTGTGATGCCCCTTTCTTCTATTTACGACGTACCATAATTTTTTTTTTTTGGACGGATTTATGTAATGACTTGACGAAATAATGCTTCAAACGCCAAATAAGGTTTGGTTGACAAATCGAAGTATCCACAGTTTCCTTCAACTGGGTGTAGGCTCAGGGAAGACAAAGGACGTAGGCCTTTAAAAAATAACGAAAAAATATCGGAAATCAGCCGATTCATAAGTACCATATACCATACACGGAACTACGGAAATCGTATACAGTATACTGACGTTACTTGGGACAAATGAGAATTCCGAGCCCAAATCTTACTCAAATTGTGCTATATTTGGATAGATCATAGACATATTAGTTACCTATGTTATTTTCAAGTTTCGTTCTGGTCTCCACTGAAGATACCCAAACGGCCTCACTTAAATCGACCACTCCCACAGACACCTGTTCCTCAGAATACCGCAGGACGCGCCCTCCACCAAACAATGTTCCATGGGGTAGAGAGATTGCGTGAAGTCGAAGAAGGACTCAAGAAGAATCGCGTAAAGTCATTGCACGAAGAACTGTGAGCGCCAGTGCAGAGGAGAAGGACTTATTTTCCAGAAGGATGGGCAGGAATGGCTTGGACCAACGGAACGGTGAGAGCAACTGTGTGACGTCAGCTGTACAGTTAACCGGACAATTCCGGACGCGTCCTCCCTTGCTATGTATTCGCGTGTTAAGTATCGCACCTCTGATCAACCCGTCGTCCTCTGTCCCTCTGAATTTACCCTCGTCACGTTTCTTTTCAGATAGTGACTGGCATTCTGAAGGCAACAGCGAACCTTTCCATGGTCCCTGATTCCCTCGTTTCGACGCTCTCTATTAAACTCAGACTTTATCCACCGTTTGAAGCAAACGGACGCCTTCTTAGAATATAAATAACTTTGTGCTCGACTCTTCGATCACCTCCACGTCGATCTCTGTTGTACCGTATTCTCTCGTTGTCGCCTGCCTTTACTTTTATCACGACTGTTCTATTACCCTTTTTTTATTATCAAGAAAGATTCGACCCTGTCTCGATTGTAGTGCCAGATTACTTCTTTGCTTCCCGACATTCCAAGATGCTGCCTGGAAAGGTGGAAAGAGTAAAAACGACGAATGTGTGCTGGGAAGGAGACAGGACTTATTCTCGAGCACCTCCTACCCTATGTAACTATGCATGATGCGAACCGCGACTACAAAGCGGTCACTAGTCTCGAGACTTGAGCCTCATAATTTCCTCGTGTGACTCGTGTACTATGGAACTCTCAACTCCTCCGTTTCTGTGCAGTTCTCCCCCTTACTGTTCTCAACTGCCCAAACCTTTTCAAATTTCCATTCGGAAGGCGACAGAAAGACGTTCCGCGATCTCTCTCTCACCTCATTCTCTTGTTTGGACTCTTCTGTTTGAGGCTAGGAACGCGCTGTCTTGAGACTCCCACTCGAGCCAATACTTTTGTCTCAGCCCTTCCAAGTTTGATCGAATCTAGAGTACATCGATCGCGTGCAATCTGGACAAGAGACTTTATTAGGCGAGAGTGATGAAAATCCTTCCGTAGATAGATGTTGGAAGAGAGTAGGCAATGAATGAAATAAAGAGGAAGCAAGTAATTTTGATTCATCGGGGGTCGCAAACAATAATACAGGGATATCGAGTCGGCAACTCGACATAAAGAGAAGCGCATACAAAAAAGAGATCCTGTCAACCAACTATCAAGAGAGAAACCACGCAACAGAGCATTAATAACTATCGTCAAGCATGTTCCAAAAGTCCAAGGTCGATAGTATTTAGGAAATTGTATCTACGTGGCTTGGAATAAGTTGACGAAGGCGTCGCCGGAGGCAAAAGAAGGAAGAGCCAAATGATCAAGACTCAGGAACTTTAGGAGCACGCGGTGAACTTCGTTGGAAGAGCGGAAGAGAGAAAAATAAGCAGTGAGGCCTGTAGCCTGAGATGAGGACGGTACGTAGCGTGAACGAGAGGGTATCATAACCGACAATGAAGGCTGCCAAGAATGAATGCGAAAAAGGGATACGAAGTACGCAGAGCTAAAGAAAAAAAGAGGTTACTAGAGAGGAAAGAAAAGAAGAACAATACTTAAATTCACTTACCCGACTGAACAAACTTCGCTCAGACCGACTGAAAAGGCCAGAAATCCCTGAAGAATATTCCTACCACAAGTACACCACACAATATCTCAGCATCGTAATCGTAAATGTTTGAGACTGCGCAATCAACCCAGCAGACGATGAAGCCGCGAGTACGACGGTGTGGCGGAGGGGAAAAGGGCAATGACACATCCGTATCAAGGAGCTGAAAAGAGGAGTATCATCGAGGACGACAAGCACAGATCGGACCAGGGATAGAGAATGGTGATGCGGTCGATAGCACGGCAAAAGGAGGTTGATGGCCTATGAGATGTATGCAAAGCCACCATTAGGACATAGGCAGCTTAAAGATGAAGAGTGCGGTGTACCTTGATCCGAAAAAGATCTATGTACCTCATACCAATAGCAGAGCTGCAGACGCCCCATGGTCCTTTCCACCGATGCCACGCTGCACCAGACTGCGGCAGCATAAACCCCATAGGCAAGTATCCTAGGCAGTGGTATTCGGTAGCGCAAATGACCAGGAGTACATTAAAAGCACAAGGAGGGAGACTGAGGAGTACATTGCAAGGGACCGGCCGTCTGGATAGTAGGAAGGTGGAAGGAGGAGAAGAGTTACGCAAGCAGAATGGCTCAACGTGTGACGTCAACTGTACAGTTGACCGGACACCTCCGCTGCGACTGGACTTCAGCATAACGACTGCATTGTACCCCGCACCCTCTCTTTCTAAATACCTGCTTATTTCATTCTCAGCATAGCTACGTTAGGCATTTGAGAACCTGCTATGTATTTAGGGCTTGCTTATCATTTGCTCCAGCTCCTTTACCTAGTACCACGCTCATTGTCCTTTTTCAACTTGTGAATGTGAGTAGCTGACGAACTATGGACTGCAATAAGATATTGGAATGGTGCTCGACAAATTGAACTTCTAATTGCTGAAAATGTGCAGTCTGTGATTTCATTCGTATTCATTCGAATACAGAGGGTGAGGTTCTGGAGCAAGAAACGTAATACAAGTTACTAGCTAATACTTGCTAATCCTCTACATCGACTGTGTTGTTCCACGCACCTGAAACTATGTACTGGCCATCGGGTGAGAACGCGACTGAAGTGACACCACCTTCATGTCCGTGTAATGTTAAGAAATCGGGAGCATCGATTTAGAATATTTGGAAATGATACCAAGAAAGTGAACGAAACTGACGGTCTGTGAATCCTGTCATAAATTCCCTTATTTCTGCAGCATGATTGTCGTCGTTATGCATTAATGTTTCTCATTGTCTACACGGTAGATGGATGGCACCGACTCTCCTAGCTGTCAATTTCTTCCGTGCCTATGTACAAGACGACGGGTAATGTAGCACTAAGGTACGTTCTTGATGTCACTTACACAAGGCACGATGTAAAGAGACCGCCCGGCTTATACGTACATTTCAAGTGCCTGGCGTGTATTAAAGTATTGTCTTCCCCCCTCCAACCCAACTCGTTCTCGATTCAGGCTTTTATTCTCCTATCAGCCTGGTATTCTCTCTCTCTCACAGCACATCACCAGAACAACATGTCTGCTCCTCCTCCATACCCCGACCCATCCGAAATGATGGCAGCCATGGCGCGCGAGGACGATCCCGCCCAGCGGGCCGAGGAGGGCATGAAGCGCGTAGGAGAGTGCATCATCGAGATGGAGTCCGAGTTTAGGACAATCCAGGACTTCATTCAGTGGGTGGATCAGAAACGGGTTGTGCGGGGCGGGTATGGGAATATCAAAGTGTGTGCGCCGGAGTGGAGTGGGATTCATGAGGTAAGTAATGGTTTATCCAAGACTTACCTGTAAAAGTTCCTCGTATTATATGAGTTCTGATAAACGGTAGGCGTACACGGACCTTATACAGGAGTCCCAGGTCACGGCTCATAATCTCGCAAGGGAGTTGGGATGTACGTCATTTATTCAAACTTCAAGGTTTATACTAGATAATTTCCGTCTTACATACTAACATCTCGTCCCTCCCAGACCTTGTCGACGTACTCATACCCATATCCCACAATGTCAACTTCCAACAAGCCCTCAAAGAGAAAGCTGTAGACCATTACATCAAAGTACGCTCATCCCACCTCATTTATTATAACCACACTTGCCTGAATTCCAATTACTCACTCGACCAAATAAATATCCCTCAAGGACCTCGGCAACTTCATAGAAGATGCCGAAAAATCCCGCAACCAGTTCCTCTGCATCGAGAACGTACAGAATATCCAAGGAAAGCTAACCACCGCGCTCTACGCCTCTGCGGGCGCCCCAGCCAACGAGAACTTCGCCACCCTCGAGGACGCATGGAGGGAGATGGAGAATCTTCGCAAGGTGTTTCATGCGTTGGAGGATAGGTTAAGTGTGGTCGGAAGGGTATGGCCGATTGTGAGATTTTGATTCTTTTTAGGATACGTATTTGGGGTGGGGGCTGACCTATGTTGTCGTGTGTATTAGCTCACGGTCGAAGCGGAAATGCTGCAATCTCATTTGAAAGACCTCAGATTTGCTGTTGGTGTTCTGGTGAGGAGATTTCCTTGTTTATTTCATGATCCTTTTGTATGGGGGTTTCGCGGGCATTTGACGAGGTTTTTGTAGATCTTTGAGAAAAGGGTGAATTTGGTCAAGGAGGTTTATGATAAGTTCATGGCTTCCCTAGATATATACGTTTCCGCAGTTGTAGCTGTTAAGAAATGATGGATTTACCTACTCCAGCGATAGCTTGCACGTGAATGAAGATTATCCTGCATAAAAGAACAAAAAAAGAAGCTCAGAGAGATGCAGTGTATTCAAGTCGACAATTTATTGACGTACAAGTGCGACAACTCGAAATCCTTGTCGTTGTTATTCTATCACGTCCTCAGAGTCGGCATTGAGGCCTAGGAGGAAATCAGGAAGGTTACGCATATACATATACATGAAATGAGAGGATGGCAGGTCGGTAAAAGGATAAAATACTTACGAAGACAGCGTGTTCCCACTTAAAACGTTCTGCACACCCCTTCGGTGGTAGACCAAACCTTAACTTCACCGACACCCTGTGAAACAACAGGAGTAAAGCTTCGACGTCGTCGGCCCCAGTCCTAGTAGCCGAAGTTGGGCAACACATTCACTATGGCAAGAAATGCCGAGGCAAGGGCATCGTCGAGAGAGACCACGAGCAAGGGAAGGAAGGCAGAAAGTCTGAGGAAAGGGATAAGACGCAGGGCAGATTCTTGATAATTGCCAACTTGAAAAGCCAGAAACCAGGAAAGCAGACTGGCAGCAATAATTGAGATGGCAAATGTACCCTGGTCAGCGACAGCTATGCCCGAGGGTGACGGGAACAACGTCCAAAGTCCGGAGTAGCGGAACGATAGCCCGCACGACGCTGCTTTGTGATGCCTGTGCGTGACGTTTGTTGAACTGTACAGTTGGGCGGAGAAATCCATAGACGGTAGATGTTCGCGCTGGGCGTACGCCCATCCTCCTCATGTGCAAAGCGCCATGTTTATGGTACTTTGGATACTTCTTGGTGACTGTATATTATTTCATCCCTCTCTTAATAATTTGTATACGCTTGTCGTACGTAAATATTATATTCAAATGCTCCAACAAACAAGCGCATTGTGTTTACTCAAGCCAGTGTTAAAACCCAAATCACAATTCATTATATAACAGACCAAAACAAAATTCGTTTACAAAGAGATTGATATCAAAAGGCCAAGGTTCAACCATCAAAGCCTTTACTGAACGCGCAGGCAATAATCATCAAGCGCCTGCCTGATCTTAACATAAACAGGGGCCTCCGCCTGGACTTTCTCGATGAAAACCTTATCACAATAAAGTCAGCCATACAAAATCTGCTGCAAAAGCGCCACGTACCTCTTCATCAGGCTCATTGTTGCTTTCAAGATAATCGTTAAGAGCGGCCGAATCAGCGTTCAGCTTTAGGGGAAGAAAACGGAATATGTAAGAAGGTCGTATGAATTCTGAACAAAAAGACACATACCTTGCTCCAGATAGCGTCAAAGTTTCCGATTTTACTAATCAGACCACCGAATTCTGTGACGAGCGCATAAGTCTCCCTGCCAGCCTGTTGGAGTTGGGCGTTCTTCTTGTCGACGGCCCTCTTCAAATCTGCGAGTTCTTCTAATTTCGCGTCGAGCTCCGCCTGCGTTTCTAGAGTAGTGGGGAAATTAGCTAGAAGTCGGGCTGAGGTGTAAGGGTCAGAGTGCTTACTTTCGAGCGCAGCGTGACTTTCAAAGAATTTTCCAACGATGGAGACAGCGTCGAAGATGGCGCCGAACTGGTGAGCACGAAGAATTAGAAGGAAGGAATTTGGCTAGGAAGAGCAAAGCTTACCTTGAAAGGCTTAGGTGCACCAGCGGCAGTATCATTTCCAGAAGCGCCTTTTCCAGAGATACCCTGTAGTGGTTGAGAATAAGGCCTGCTTCACGCTGCCAATGGAGAAATGAACCCACGTTAGCCTCAGCTGGCGTTTCAGGGGCTGATTCTGATTCAACAGGATCGGAAGGCTTCGTAGTGGGTGTGGCAGTAGTGGTGGGCTTCTTGAACGTTTTCAGCTACAAAGAGGATCAGTGTACAGGACCCTCTGAATAATTCATGAATGGGACTTACAACGTCCTTTCCAGTCTGTCCCAATCTTTTCATCAGAGGTGGGCTAAGGAAGCGGGGAGGGGGTGTAAACGTCAAGCTGAGCAAGATGAATGTAACGTAAAGCGACGTACTTCGCTTTGACAGCTTCTGCGATCGTGGCGATGCTCTGCTGCAATTGATCCACCTGCTTGGCAGATTCTGTCGCGATCTGTCCTTTGAGTTTGGCAACTTGGTCACGGATGGTGACGAGGCCGGTCTTCACTCCATCGACTTCGCTCTTGAATGGAGCAGAGTTATCGTTGGCAGCGTCTGCGATCTATGAATGTAAATGAATTGTGATCAGTGAGGTAAATTTGACAGGCGAAGTGGAACAATAAGTACCTTGCGAGCAGTCTTCTTGACGTGGTCTAGACGCTTGGCGAATGGGTATTGACTGTTCTGAGCAACAGGGATAACGACGTCGACAAAGTCTGGGCATCGTGAATTGTAAGTCGAAAGGTATAGAATCACACAACTATGACAAAGCCTACTTTGAATGATGGAGTTGAGCTTGTTGGCTGATTCACGAGAGTGGCTTAGCAACTTGACGTATTTCTAGCCAAAAATCATCATTAGTACGTTGAAGTCAACAATATGGAAAAAGAACGCTTACATTGTCGACCGACGTCAACAGGGCAGAGAGGTCTGTCCCAGCGGCGTTGTCCACGTCCTCAATAACGAGGTGGGCCTTGCGTAGAGACTCCTGCACCCCGAGCGCCTGGGTCATCAAGGTGGAGATATCATCGGTAACTGATGGGGCGTCGTATGAAGGCAGAGTGGCAGCAGACATTGTGCGGTATGCTTTGAAGACGAGGAAGGGTAGCTGAAGTGGGTTACGATCTGCGTTTGGATTTTTAAAGTTTTCAGACCCACAGTCTTTATACGAAATACCCTTGGAAGGTCGAACGTACCTTTGAGCTTTGACCATACCGCGCCGCAAAATTTCGCTGTCACATCCACGTACGCTCCGGCGATTTCTGGTGTTCAAAGTGCCTGATTTCTGACAGGAGAATGAAGGCCGATTGTAAAAGAGTCCCATCATCAGTGCCTGCGATGTCGATGCGGTATTGCAAGAGGAAAGGCATGGATCGTTGGTCGGAGGAGGAAAGTACCGTCAAGGCCCAGGTTCATTTTCGGTCATCGCTTATTAACCGGCATCCCGGCACCAGGAATCCAGTTCCAGAAATTGACGTTGACATTTCCTTTCCACTTTCCATCGCCCAGCTGGACTTGTCAGTCCTTTCGAGAAATTCATCGCTGCTCAATGCGCTGCATAATGACCTTGTTCTCTTGTTACTCTTGTACCTTTTGATAGTCATCTCATTTACCTCCGAGCTGGCTCTCCTTTCACCTGACTGATTCGTGCTAAGTATTTCATGGCTGGCACTCTGCGTTGGCACTATTTCTGCTGTACGTAGTGTATTCTGAAGGTACACTCCTTATAATTTTATTGCATTTAATATGTTGAATCCGCACCTAGATCCTAGTGCGCTCGGGGGTTCAAGTTCTGCCCTGGACAGCTTTTGCCAATCGACCATCCACGGGTTGTTCCTGATTCTAGAGTCAGTAGCTTTTTCATTTTCCTGAAGTATTTCCATTGCTGCACGGTGGAATGATAGCCCCGACTCCCCCCTGGCTGTCAATCCCTTTGTGCCTACCGCCACGAGACGCGAAGCATTGTACATGCTCCGTAACGTTCCAAGGTACGCTCTTGATATCGCTTCAGAGAATTGACGTTCCTACATTTGCTTGCTAACGTTGCTGATGCAAACGTTCAGATTTCAGTCCCTTTTTTTTCCCAAGTTCCTGACGTGTATAAAAGGGTGAGCATGTTTCCTTATTCCCTTCAACCAAAGTCGACTTACGCCTTTGATCCAACTCCCATCTTTATCCTAGCTCGCTCAAATTACATATCAAATTCACGATGACCGCAGTCGCCACCGCACACTCCGACCTCGACCAATTCCTCACCAACTTCGACTCCAAGGGCGGAATCTCCAAGGAACAGGAGAAGGCCGTCAAGACGAGTGTCAATGAGCAAATTAAGGATGGCGACCTCCGCCAGAAGGCAAATGAAGAACTCAAGCGCATGGGCGAGAGCGTCGTCGCAATGGAGACCGACTTTGCCACGATTCAGGACTTTATCCAAAGGGTGGATGACAAGAAAGTTATTCTGGACGAACACAAGAACGTCAAGCTCTATGCTCCGGAATGGATCGATATTCACAATGTATGTCTTGTTTTATAACCCTCTTTGTTAATCACGAACGTCGAATGCATTTGATAGACTTATACCGACCTCATGCACGAGTCCCAGGGAACCGCGAACAAACTCAAGAACAAGATGAACTGTTCGTGATCCATCCCGATCTGTAATTTCATCGTTAGCGCTAATATTATTTCACTTAGACCTTGTTGATGTCCTCCTACCCATATCAGAGAACGTCAACTTCGAAACAGCCAAGAAAGCAAAAGCAATCGACAAATATATTCAGGTATGCGGCTGCTGTCCATCGGGATCTCCATGAACAAAGTATTCACTCACATGGGTTTCATCACCAGGACCTCACTCAATTCGCAGACAACGGGGACAAACACGCCACTGGATTCCTGCGCATCCGCCAGCGCGTAGGAAGCTTCCGGGATAAACTGACCAATGAAGTGAAACAACAACAAGTGGACGTCCAGAATGAACTGAACAATGTAATTTCCAAAATTGAAGCGCTTGAGAAGGAACTTAATGCGTAAGCCACCACTTCTTCCCTATTCCTTGCGTCCAACGCAATTGATGTACTAACTAATTTCTTATTTATTTCATTAGGTCTTCCGGATTTGTCTGTATCTTCGAATTATTTTTATCATTCACCCAAATTAACTTATCTACAATCAGTTCACGAAGGTTTGGAGTACACTCAAGCTCGCAGGCCCAAACTTGGCCAAGACGGGTGGAGCCACGATCGCAGCTGCTGGTACCGCAGGAACAATTATCGCCACTGCTGGTCTAGCAGCCCTTGCTCCCGTCGCTGGTATTGGTATCCTCGTACGTACAACATTCTCTTCTCTATTCCTTTGTCCAACTATTCTTCTAGGCCGCTGGACTGGCCGGATTAGGATTCTCGACTTTCTCAGCTAACAAGGAGCGTCTCGCCAAGGAAGCAGGTATGATTTATTCATTCAACGTTGCGTTCATTTCGGAAAGTTGATTTGGGCGTTGCTATCTTTTAGCTAAGAAAGAAGAGCTTTCAGGTCTTATCCGACACAGAGACGAGCTTCTCGCCAGGAAGGAGAACCTCGAAGAAGTCCTCAAAGAACTCAACAAGCTCGGAACTGTCTTTGACGACTTGATTACCAGGCTGAGCGCCATGGAGAGTATCTGGAGAATGGTAAGATTTCAGATCTCCTTTACTTGGATCCGAATCTGGCGCTGATCAGAATCCCATTTTCGTTTATTTCAGCTCATCACTGACGCTGGAAGCCTCCGTGACAGTTTGCAGTACCTGGACAGTGCTGATGAAGCCTTTGTTCGTATTTCTTCACGTTCTCCTCATTGTGATGCGCTCAACGCGGCCTTTTTAATAGATTTTCGAAATGACAGCAGATTCCGCTAGAGCGGTGTACAAAACGTTGGCGAGCGCCTTGGATACATACACATTGGCAGTTGCGCCGATTAAGAAATAATTAGCACCTTCTCTTTCTCTTGTATTTTATATGGATCGTAGTCTATGAATAATACTTTTGGGTCGACTCTAGAATAATGTGTTACTAAATGAGTTTTTTTCCTTCTGTTCCAAGGAGGGTGTGAGAAGGAAATCCCTGCAGCGTACAGAGTGAAATGAAACACACCTGTCTCATCGTCATCGTACATTCCATATCCCGCATGAGATGTAAAATGACGATACAAAGGGCAAGGATTTTACCCACCTTATGCGTGTACACTACACACTCAAGCAAATATCGCGAATGCGTGCTGTTCATGTTCTATGCTCGTTCCGTTAGCCCGGACGCTGTCACTGCCATCACAAACCGTGACTCGGATTCCCCTCTGCTGTGTACGACTGTCCGTCTCAATTGCTATCTTTCTACTTTCCGTGTTATCAGCCATAACTGCTCTACACTGCTTGTTGATTGTCCTTGTCCTCAGCTCTCAGCCTTTCCTGGCACGTTTGAGGTCTCTGTCGAGTTACTCAGGCTGTCGACCAACCTCGACGATAACCCAACCTCAGTGTTTCTTCCTATAGTGAAGTGAGGCTGAATGATCACTTATTATCGAACCTTAACATTGTTATCCGAGTCTTTAGGTGTCAGTGAAATCGAGATCCTGTCGGTCCCTGCTGAACTGGAAGGAAGCGGACGGAGGGTTCTCTGGTTCACGATGCAACACGTTATCCTCGTAAGTATTTTATCTTTTTATTGCCCTATCATCGCCTCATTATATTTATTTACGCAGCTCTCATGAAAAAATTGCATCTTAATAACACGCCATATCTCTGGTACCTCGCTTCCTATGTCCTAGTGCCGACTCTAAGAGCCATGCTCGAAGAGAGTAACAACAACAAGAACCTTACGCAGTCGTGCTTGTGTGTCATTAATTTTCGATTTGAATGCACTATATTTCTCTGAGCTTCTGTTTTGTCTCGCCATACAAGGCGCTGTTCATCCGTCCCGTCTCTGAATCCCTTCACACTAGTTGCGTTTGATTCCAATTATCCCTCGACTGTTCTTACCATGGTAGTAAGCAATCATCACGAACAACTAATGAAGCAGAACTTCCAGTTCGAAATACGAGGGGTACATAGGCTATTCTTGAACTAAGTAAGACAATCATTTCTTGACAGCTACAACCGCTGACACGTATACATCCAGAGACGCCATGAAAGTATCATAAATATCCTTGGCCGAATTCACCCGCTTCTCAAAGATCTACAAGAGCGCGTCAGACACCCGGGAACTCCAACCGCAGACAAAAAAAAATAGGCTCACCAGAACACCAGCAGCGAACCTGAGGTCTTTCAAATGACGTTGCAACATTTCCGAGTCGGCAGTGAGCTAATAGTCATGAAACACAACAAAGTTCAGCCCAAATACGTACCCGAAAAGAATCAAAAATCAAAACTCACAATCGGCCACACCCTCCCAACAACACTCAGCCTATCCTCCAACTCATAAAACACCCTGCGCACATTCGAATTCTCCATCTCCCTCCACACAGCCTCGAGGTTCGCGAAACCCTCGTTCCCAGGGGCTCCCGCAGAGGCGTACAGCGCAGTGGTCAGTTTTTCTTGGAAATTCTGCACGTTCTTTTCGATGCGGAGGAATCGAGTGCGAGATTTTTCAGCGTCTTCTGTGAAGTTCTCGAGGTCCTTTGGTGGGGATTTGGTTGAGTCAGTACAGCGTGTTTGTGGTAAATGGGTAAATGGGGTGGGTGAGCGTACCTTGATGTAGTGGTCTACGGCTTTTTCCTTTAGAGCATCCTGGAAGTTGACGTTGTGAGATATGGGTAAGAGTATGTCGACTAGATCTGGATGCGAGAGATCAGTGCCTTAGTATAGAATGAACAATAGTCTGAAGTCCAATTAATCACGTACATCCCAACTCCCTTGCGAGGTTATGAGCCGTAACCTGAGACTCTTGTATAAGATCCGTATACGCCTACCAAATTAAAATCATATATAAGACCTTTGTAATACGAGGAAGCACACAGGCGAGCCGTCGACACGCCCCCAATTAAACATACCTCATGAATCCCACTCCACTCCGATGTATACAACTTGACATCCCCATACACATCACGCACAACCCTCTGCCCACCCAACCACTGGACGAAGTCCTGGATCGTCTGAAATTCCGATTCCATCATGACGATGTATTCCCCGATGTGCTTCATGCCGTCTTTGGCCCTTTCGGCAGGGACGTCCCGGCGCTCCATGGCCGCCATTATTTCGGATGGGTTGGAGTACGAAAGGGGGAGAGGCATGTTGCTTCTTGTTAAGTGGTGAGAGAGAGAATATATTAGGATGGCGGGGAGAGTTAAAGCCTGGATTAAGTGCAAGTTGAAAGGGGGAGGAAGACGATACCAAGGTTTACTTGCTTTAATACATGCCGGGCACTTGAAATGTAAGTATTCACAAACCGGCGGTGTCTGTACATCACATCTTGTAAGCAGTATTCAAAATATGCATCACCAGGAAAAGGAACGCATGTCATACATAGACCCCAAAGAAATTGACAGCTAGGAAGGTCGGTACCTTCCATCTACCATGCAGGATATGAAATGGGAGAGTGTAAGGCCCATCTCACCATTATCCTACCTGTATGACTGGTATGCTATGGAGTTCTTGAGCAATGTTAGGCAGTCATAGCGAATTATTTGAAACTGAGGAGAAGGGAGGTTTCCCACGACTTCAATGGAAAGAGTATGGAGCATGCTCGAACCAATACATATATCTCTGCGGGCGAAAAACTGTCAAAAACTGTCCCAAATTCCCCAAATAGCTCAACTAAGCATTCTCGTACTAGAAAGTGGTCACTTTGAGGCCAATTGGAGATTCGTTTGCCCACGGTGATATACTTACCATAAGCTTGTCAGGGGGTCTTCGGATTTGTCCAACCAACTTGTACAGCCCTGGGTCGGTGGCTAACCGGTTATGCATTGTACGGTATCCATTGGGTGTGCGACTTCCTGGCTACACCAACTCTTAGATTCCTGCCTCATGCCTTTCTGACAAGGTTGCTATCGAAAATACCACAGCGTCTTGGCTTTCAAAATATTTCCAGAACATGTTCATTGTATCTGACAGTGCTTGTCCAGGGTTAGCAGCCGCAATTTAAAGTTTGCTTAAGGGGAACTATTACTCGGATGTGGGCTAGACTGGTGTTTAATTGAATTAACTTTTAAAGTATATCTATCTGATATCGCTCGTCCATCATTTTATCCATCTTCTTTGCCCTCAAGCGCCGCGTCACATCCAATGCCTATGTAACATTAGTATATTGTGCTGCGCGTCCTTAACTACCATATTGCTCATTGTATCGATACCTCAGAGCAACCATCAAAGAGGGAGGTCGTTTGGCTGGCAAGTCGCGCCCTGTCCAAGAATCTGCACAAAGTCGGCGACATTGATCAACGTCAATCCTGCAACAATCGGAACTGGAACTGGTGTACAGCGCTCCTGTGCAGTCGGGATTTCTGTTCCAAGAAACATGATACAATTAGCAGGAGAAGTTATTACTTGGGACATTAGTGAAGTTTAACTCACGGGTTATTCTCGCATGTTACCGATTTGCAGAACACGGCCATTGCGGCGAGACCATGATCCGGAAGTGAGTATGGGTAGCATTGCCCATACGCAAAAGTTGTCAAGAAGCCATCTGCGTATTGAACACCGACGTACTGAGGAAATGTGAGTCAACCGAGTTGCTGGCAATACTTATAATAGAAGTACGCACCGCGTCGGGCCCACCTGCTTCGCAGAAGCTGAAGAGCTCGGCGTACTCCTGAGAACGGGTATATCGCCAACTTCCTGTGCACGTGGGTGCTGCAAAGGTCGAAAGGATGGTAACAGTGAGGAAGGTTAATGGTGCGAAGAGTTTCATGGTACGGGCGGGACGTTAACAATTTTGACGTTGTAACCTCAACTTGGTGACCTCAACTCAACTCAACAGGCTTTTATAGCCTTCTGGAAGCTCGGAAGTGACCCTTAATTGATCATTCACATCATTCGCGGAATCATTCCATCCGCCATTGTCGAAGAAGCTACGTATCTCTTCGTTTGTCTGCTTTCTTCCCGGTCTCATACGGATCTGGGGGTTGCTCGCGTCCTTCCCTGCCGAATTCTGATTATTCTCTCAATTTAGTTCCTATACTTGGACTTGTTGGAGGTTTTACTATCAAGGACTACTGAAGGGTCACTTCCAAGAGGGAACCCAGCATTCAAAATCAGATGTTATTCGGCTTACCATTCGAGCCAAGTAAGAATATCGTAACAAGTGGATGATGGAACGGCGGTACAAACACACTGATAAATACCAATAAAGAAGAACGATAATGTGTCCAAATATAAATTTAAAGCGACCGCATGATAGCTAGGTCAAGGCTATCAAATAAAAACATGTCCACGGAGAAGTGGAAGTCA
The DNA here is from genome assembly GCA_015501075.1 of Gymnopilus junonius. Lineage (NCBI taxonomy): Eukaryota > Fungi > Basidiomycota > Agaricomycetes > Agaricales > Galerinaceae > Gymnopilus > Gymnopilus junonius. The sequence goes on from JADNYJ010000270.1 coordinate 42,300, forward strand.
CTTTACAGCTAAATCCAAAACCCCTATGCACCTTCCAAAATTCACTTCTGTGCGCCTGGCTTTGTATAAACAACTGTTTTAGGCAGGCCTTGCGTCATTAGCGCGTCGCTATGACCATCTTTGGCTGAGGCGGTTGGAGTCCTGTGGGGTTTCTACACCACACTACCTCGCCGTGGTTCATTGTATTCATGTACTACTACTTACAGCCTTGAATATACAGGGTAATGACATAGTCGTTGCTGAGAGGAGGGGTCTATATATTGCGAAGCCCACAAAGATATTCTGTCGACAGCACGACGGAGAGGCTAAGGGTGGGGTAGTTGTTGATGGGAAAGAGTAAGTGGACTGCGGAGATTGCGTCATCGATCCGCTGACCACTATAAACGGTTGTTTATACAAACAGAGGTAGACGAACCGAAATTTACGAAGGTGCATAGGGTTTTGGATTTAGCTGTAAAACCCGGAATATAATATCACACCGTGTTCAGACAGCTAGCTCAAAAGAGGACAAAGACAAAGAAAATCTGCGGAAGGGAAGATACTCTGGCATTTGAACGTGTCAGGTCCTGTCTAAACCCAAGTTGGGACCTCGGAAGTTATAATTATTCTGAGTCCCGACCCGACAGTGCCACGATTCAATTGCAAGTTCATGGAGCCCTGAACAGTTGGACGTCTAAGTCCTTATTTTAAGTTTCACCGATGACATTTCCTTGGTTCGAACCTGATCTTCGCTTCATAGCAAACGTCGCATCACTTATGTTCTGCAAACTTTCGCCGGACCTAATTGCAACCAAAAAAGGGAAAGGAGTGAACTTCAAGGTAGCACAGGAACCCATAGAGTCATGTATATTATAGGGCAATAATCGACCCAAGCGATATCTCATAGACCCTACTTACTCAGCCGTTTACAATAATCAGGGTTTCCTTTAGGATTCTGCCATTCAAATTGACGATCAGAAAAAATATAACTTGAATCGTATAGCAATACAACGAACCAGAGCCCAAGTAGGGAACGGGGTAACCCTGCCACTGCCTCCGCCAACAGCAAAGGTGTAAACGAATATCATGACTTGGTATTTGTAAATCAACGATGACTATTCAAATATGAAAGAGGGACTTACAGAGGTACCACCGTCAAGAGCAGCGCTCAGAAGGAAACTGCAGAGGAACTCAGTAATTACGCAGCATATGTATAGCCAAAGAAAATTAGAGCCATACTTGTACTTGCGGAACCAGCCAGCGCGGTACCTGGTGAATGTTAGGATTTCGTCCAGTCACATCAACAAAGAGAGGACACACTTCCGCAAATAATATTGAGAAAATATTGTGACCCCAAACCTGGTAAACACAGCCGAGTTGATTCCAACGCTCAAAAACCCAAGTTTGGCTATGTCATGTCAAGTAATAAGCCGCAGCAAATAATATGTCTGGAATAGGATAAACGCACCAACAAGAACGGGTGTGAAGACGAAATTGAAACCCACCTTCGGATATTTCTTGTGGAGGAGCCAGAATGGAATCGGGAATAGCAGACCGACGAGGAGCATATATGGCACGAACTGGATTAAAGACATCAGTAGTGAAGATGATAAGTATAAATTACGAATGGCTTACGGCGTATGGCGTCCCAGGAGCATATAAAGGTTTGCCCAACGCACCCCATGAGATCGCATCACTGTTGTACGACTGGACCTAGAGAATACCAAACTCGTCTAATCCCTCTTGTCGCAGAATAATAGCATTTAATTCAATTACCTGCTGACCCGACCAGACATTGGTTTCTTGTACTTCAAGAAGTATATTGCGCTGAGAGTTGATTACAACCTATCCACGGAAATTGTCAGGTATATTGGGTTCTCAATTCATACGGAACATTCTAACCTTGGCGGTTATGAAGTTAAGGAGGCAGCCCTATCGAAATGGAACTAAGAGTTGCATTCTATGAGTAGAAGTACCAAAACGCACAACAATAGCCCCGATAGCCTGCACCGTAAACGTCACTCGAGGTGGTAACTTGGTGTATTGTCCCTATGCAACCGGCCTAATTAATCTCATTATGGGCTGTTCCAGAGATAGAAAAGAACCAATTTAAGATCACGCAGGAGATTGAGCGCTTGCGTGACGGGATTCCATCCGTACATTGTGAAATACATGTTGGCGACAGGTTTTCCAGGTATCGCAGCGCCTCCCAGCATCCATTAGACGTCGTAAGTACTCGAGATGAGATGTTGTCATGTCTGAGCAAAATTCACCTGGACCCTGTTTTCAATGCTAGGAGCATAACCAACCGTCGCGTTCAACTGTGAAGAAAGTCAGTACTGAAACTCAGAGGTCGACTAGTAACAGGGGCTTACTTTCCCAATTACAGGAACAAACATCCAAGCAAAAAGTAAGGCGAGAAGGAAACCCCACCATGGCAGTCCAGATTTTGCGGCGTAACACGTTCCTAGGGAAATAGCTGCGGTGACGAGTAGAATCACACCACCAATTTGATATTTCTTTGTAGACCTGGGTTACGAGTTGAAGAAATCTGAAGAATTATCAACAATGGCAGTGCACCTTCATGCGGCGATAGTGGGCGTCATCGCACTGCTTGGTCTACGATAGCATTTAGGTGACATAGAAAGACCGCGACACGAGGACAGACCTTGTAATCTCGAATGATTCCAACGACAGTTTTAAAGTGCCAGAGGAAGAAATGAGTGACGGCAGCTAACACGGGTTTTACCATTGAATATTTCATAAGGGCCGAACCACGATCCATGCTTACCTCCAATGTACATTGTCCTGCTGATTTTGAACAGGAGTTGAGAGGCCGCGTACCAAGGAAGACCCTGGACGAATGTATATAAAGGATTTCACGTTCTAATAACCTCATGAATACTCACTTGTTCAGCCGACTTCTCTTTGTTAAGTGTGAAGTCGGAGTTGAGGATCGCTAGTTGGTTGTATTGAGTACCTAATATACGCGTGACGTATCTATAGGACTGAACATGTTTAGAATATACCATTTTCATAGAAAAGCAATTGTGTGAGGAAAGGGAAATTCTGCGTGTTCCATGTATTTGCCGCAAAACATGCACAAAAGGCAATTCTGTTCACATCATGCTCGTCAGATCTGCAGTCTTGAAACACCCAAAAAAAGCGTTACATGCAGACTAGACACCCTCCATATAGAGAGAGCTGAGTAGAAAGTGGGGCAAACAGTGCCCCAATCGTGCCTCCACTGGAACCGACGTATGCCCAATCAAGAGATATCGAGAATACGCCCAGCCCCTCGTTGCAGCAGCTCCGCCTGTAGACATGACATAAGACTCATTACACGAAAAGAACCTGCCACGGTAATCCCGTACCGAATATCCGCGTAAACCAAGCACTACGTCGATTGGCCAAGCAGAAAATACAGATTCCTGAGGGTACTGAGGCGGAGAATGTGAGTGCACCAA
>JADNYJ010000271.1:0-45707 GCA_015501075.1 Gymnopilus junonius
ATGATCATCATTAGTTAATGCAATTAACCAGCCAGAGACTACAACTTTGTTCTCTCCTGCCTCGGTTGGATGTTGTTGTCAGAAATGCAGGTTGAAAACATCAGGATTGTCTGTTATAGAAAACAACAGCATTAGGACAGTTGCCAGACTGATCTTGGTACTGAAGGTTGTTTGGATTACAGAGGCGAAGTCAGAAAAATGAATATCTGGAAATGGAGAGTCTACAGGTGTTGCTGAGACTGGTATTGCCAGAGTAAGCCAGATAAATAACCAGATCAATGTTGACAGTGACAATAGACAACCAGCGATTGAATAGACCAGCCAGCAAAAGATATAACACATGAAACTGCTGTACAACGATAACTATCCCTTCATACCAAAATCATCAGAACAACTTACACAGGATTGTTTGCTGGTAATGTCATTGACCTCGCAAGGTGGCTCGCGGGTGCTGTTGGCATCGTTGTTGGCATTGCGGCATCGTTCGCGGGTGCCTTCGGCATTGTTCGCATTGACGACATTGTTGGCGTCATTGTCATCATCATTGGCACCATTGTCATCATCAGTGTTGCTGTCTGTGTCACTGGTACTGGCGCTGGTGCTGGACTCGATGGTGCCAGTGGCACTGTTGCTGGTGCTGGTGTTGCCACTACCCTCACTGTCGGTCTCATCAGCCTGGGCCTCATCTTGTCGATGGGCGGCCTTCGACACCTCAGGCTCGTGTTCTGCGCATGGCCATGTGGTTGAGACGGAGAGCAGAGGGGGGAGGGACGAGGCCGTGGGCTCTCGATGGGGATGCTCGGGTGGGGCGATGGTGGCACCCTCATCCGCAAGCTGTTTTTCGACCCTAGAACAGAAAAAAACAAGTGTTATATTAGTTTTTTGAATCAAATTATAAGTGGGGGGGGGGTACTCACAGGGTCAGCTTTGGTGGGGCACCTTTCGCGTCCTCTGCAGCATCTTCTGTGGCACGCTCCATGTCTGTTTTCCTGTAAAGAGATGAAAAGGAGGTGGGGGTGGGGTCAGCATATGGTTTTGGAGAGGGAGGCCCTCAACTCACCTTCGCGCTTTCCTATTCCTCTTTTTCTCGGCTTTTTTCTCCTTCTTCTTCTTCTCCCTCTCCTTCTTCTTCTCCTTCCCCTTTTCCTTCCTCTTGTGCTCCTCCTCTCCATTGTCATCATCTGGGGCTGTTTCAGTCGCCTCGCCCCACTGGCGCTTGGTCGCGATCTCATCAGCATTCGATCAAATGCAGTTGCACCCACAGTTCCTCTTGGGGGAGCTCGGTTTCAGGTGGGGGCTCAGCAGCCGTGGCCGCCTCATGCTCAGTGAGGTGCACAGAGTGGCAGGATGGTGGTGGCTGGCTTGACGTGGTTGTGGTTGGGGGGATGTGGTGTGGCAGAGACAAGGATGAGTTGAACACACCACGTCAATGAACATGCTGCGTTCACATCACGTGATCATGGTAAAAGCCGGAAATGCATGAAAATGCACATTTTCGCCTTTGCGCCTGTTCCACCCATGGATCTAGCTTACATATTATCCAAATAATTTGGAAATAATTACAATTAACTTAGTAATAGCCTAAATAGCTTTAAAAATAATTAAAACACATCTAAATGGGCTAAAAACATCCCAATCCTATAGGACTACCAGGAATTTTGCTTTTACACTCATTTTCCACATGTTTTCAGCCTACATAATACAGAATATCATTGATCTTGTCTATATTTAGCCTATTGATACCATAAATAGCCTTAGATTACTCCAAACACATCTAAATAGCCTAAACTATGGTAGTCCTGTAGGACTGGCAGGACTGGTCCTCAGGATTGGGCGAATTTGGTCCAATCCTGGTCCAATCCTATAGGATTCCAGGCCTGAGCCACCAGCCATCTTAATATGGTGCCCTATATCCCCAGTCCTACAGGAATCCTACAGGAATAGGCCCCAATCCTACAGGAATTACAGGGGGACAATAAAGACCTCATTTCTAGGACCGTCGAGATTATCAAAGTGAATAAAGGAACACCTATTTCAGCCTTCCAAAATAACAAAGACCTCAAAACAATGGAAGTGCTTATATCATCGACTCAGCAGAGAATTGACGAGACTCGAAAGGCTTTAAGTGCTAAATATCAGGAAAAACTGACCACACCTTTCCAAGCAAGGGATCGAGATGACAGGGGCAACAAAAGGGAAAGACAAGTCCAGGATAAATTTATAGCACTGAACAGGAAGAAATGTGGTGAAGAGCAGCCTATTCAAGTTAACAACATTACGTCCATCGATAATCCAGCACTTTTAAAGGTCCAAGCTGAGCCCAATACCATTCAAAGTTTTTTAACAGTCATATCTCCACAGCCAGATATTCCTAATCATAGGAAAGGAAATAGGGCTAATAGAAGTGCTGACAGATCATCCATCAATCGAGAAAGAATCACTAATGATCATAGCAGAGAAATCGTCGCCACAGAAGTGCAAGAATTAAATTACAGTTCCATATCACCAGCCTACATCGAGATTGCCAATAGCCCAATGCCAGTTAAATCTCAATTGTCACCGAAGATCGAAATAGCGAAGCAGAATCTGACAGTCGAGTTATTGTTAGTTCAAGATCGTCCCTCAGAGCAGAGCAGCCATCATAATATTAAAGACCAAGAGAACGAAATTGGAGGGATAGAGACAGAGAAGAACATCGCTAATTTACCAGAACAAGCCACCGAATATTGAAGAAATGAATCAGAAGACATCATCACAATGAAAATTAGCAGCCATTACCACTCTTCATGTCCCATCGAGTTTCTCACAGATAAATTTAGGATGGAAATCAAGAAGCTCACTGGAACAACACCCACTAAAGAATCAACTATCCGAAGAATCAAGACATGCCTCAAGTGCCCAGATGATTACAGAACAAATATAGAACAAATCTATGGACTCAATTGGCAACAACTGAGAAGACATTGGCAGAATCAATTGGATGCCATATCCAACCTACATTTCCTCACCCGGAAAGCCTCACCTTAACACAATATTCACTCAATCAAGCACTCAAGCACAATTTGGGGAAATGCATCTCAAGTGCTTATCTCACAATAAAGGACTCAAATAAATATTTCAAGTTCAAGGAACATCAAAGCTTGAAGACTACAAATTCCCTTCATTGGTATAGGACAATTTTATTTATTAATTCGCATTCCAGAGAGCTAGTTGATGTGGAAGTCAACATTTAAAGTTCGAGGAGGTGTGAGGGAGACCTCAGCTGGGTCTGTAATACGGAGATTTTAATTGTTCTGTAACTCGCCAATGCGCACCTTCCGCCAGTTTCCAAATATGTACTGACCAAATTCTTGGACCATTTTCAGTAGTTTTATAATTTTGTTCCTGTCTGCGTAGCACACATTTTGATTCCCATGACCTCTCTATTTCATTTCGGAGCATAATAATTGATACGGTGTCCTCTTGCGCAGCAAGCACGGTCCATGTCATATTTTATTTACCTTTTTCGTAGCTTTTCTCCTACTCTCCTGTTTCAAATCTGACTCATTTTATATTCTAGCTACAGTATAAATACTTCAAATATTTGTACAGTAGCTAACAATTGAATTTAGCATCCATTTACTGGCTAAGAAGCTCTACTATCATCTGAGCATTCATATTTTCGATTTACTTCAATTTTATCAACTCTAAACAATGCTTTTGGACCTCTAGTAAACGGAGTTTGCCACCGAGTCAAATATAGGACTTGTTCTGAACTCAACCACCTCACTGCGTTTCAACTGGAGCCCACCGCGAGGGGTCCAAGCTTATTTAAACCAGTCCATTCATTTACCGGAACCATCATTTAAATGATCCATGCACATTAATCTCCCATCTCAGATCTTAAATATAGAAATATAGGACTCGTTCTGAACTCAACGCACCTCACTGCATTTCACTCCAATGAAGAGCCATTCACGCTTGCATCCATGGTGCATTTCCCGCCACTGGAGAAATCATGCCCAGTCCCACTACTCACAATGTTGTTGAGATTAGTGGGAGAGGTACTATTACCTCTTGCAAAGTCTGTGAAGGCACCTGGAAGAACCCCACTTGGGGAATGGTGCCATACCCTCTTTTAGGAAATCATGGCACCTGATGTTCAGATCAGGGTTACCCCGATAATTGCCACTCGAGTAGATTCGAGGAAGTCGCCCTTAATACAGGTGCAAGTAGGATTGCCGAGAATGTGGGAATGAGTAGCACTGTGCATTTGCACAGTAGCACCACCACAGAGGATGTTGCATCGGGGTCATCGATGATGACCGAGATCTATAATGATCTCTTCAGTCCTGAGCCTATCGGGTGCTGACCCCAGATCCTTCTCAGATGGCAGTCGATTCCGAACCGCTTATGGCAGAAGACTGGAATCGTATGAATGGGTAGTGTCACAAGGCGATCTCACCTATGTGGACAATGATGAGGAGTACATCTCCTTTGGGAAGAAGATCTTCCACTGCCACCACGATCGGTGAGTCCTTCATCTCAGATCGCACTATATTGGTGCCGATGGAATGTTGTCACTAAAATGGCTCAACAGAGCTGAGATGAGATGTACAAGATGATGCAGGATTTGGACCCAATCTCCTATGAGGATGAGATAGAGCAGAATTGTAGCAATTCAGTGCTCCTCCCTCATCCAGACTGGCAAGTACCCTCTTGTTCACATGCTGACAGATACTAACTGATCAACCCACAGGTATTAACACACTGTTACAGGGTAGATAGTATAATAAATTTTATTTACTATCTACAATATATACATTGATCACGTTGTCTCTTGTGTGAACTGTAAGGGAAAGGAACATCAGAAGACATTTGAGGAATGGCTGTAGATTCTGGAGCATCCATCCACTTTTCTGGACATGTCTCCGATTTCTCGAACTTACCATGTTTCCAAACAAAGATAGACCAAGAGTACAAACTGCCAACAGCATCACCTGTAGATTCCGGAGCATCCATGCATTTTTTCTGGACAAATCTCTGACTTCTCAGAACTTACCAAATTTCCAAGCAAAGAAAGACCAAAGGTCCAAACTGGCTAATGGCATAGCCTATGTCGATGGATTTGGTACTGTTTTTATTGAAACAGAAGTTACCGATAAGGATAAAAACTGTGATGCACGAAACATTGTGACTTCATCCAGTATTCTACATGCCTGATGTGACTGTACGACTTCTGTCGATGGGTCAAATCCTCAGCGCAAACAATATTGTGTTAGGTGATTCAAAATCACTTAATTCATATCCAAAGAGAATAGCCGCACCATTTTAAATGCATTGCCTAAGCATTCTCATCATGACACATGTTTTGGGTTAAATTGCAGATCATCTCTGGAAAGAACTTGATCATGATGAAGTCGGTACATGTTGAAGATTACGATCTATGGCGTAGACAACTCGGACACCCTTCCACTCAAGTGTTTGAGAAGTTTAAGGCTAATTCCGAAATCTTCCCATCTATTAAAGTCCTGAAGGTTGTGCAAAAAGCAAGATGCATTCATGCTCTTCCCAGACAATGTCAAACATGCAACAAGACCATTCCAGCAGATCCATTCAGACCTTAAGGAGTATCCGGTGACTTCATATTATGGGTACAAATATTTCATTTCCTTCATTGATGATCACATGTCAAATACTTGGGTCATGCTCCTCAAATGAAAGAGTGATGCGAAAGATGCTACCAGGCAATTTCTAGCCATGGTAAAAACCAAGTATAATGCCAAAGTCGAAGAATGGATGAGCGACAATGGCAGTGAATACATCAATAAGGAATACTTAGAAATCCTTAAGGATCTTGGGATCGAGATCCAAAGGAGCATACCACATCAGCCCAAATGAATGGTCGAGCTGAACACTTCAATCAGACTTTAGATGAGAAAGCCAAGTCAATGCACCTATTAGCTGTCTTCCTGACAGCTGGTGGGAGTTTTGCATAATACACACAGTCTATTTATACAATAGAACTCCCATGCATCAACTTGACTGGAAATCTCCATTTGAATTGATCAATGGAGAAAAGCCTGATTTATCACACCTACAGGTATTAGGATGTGGGGCATATGTGTTCCTTCCAAAGGATACACGGGCAAATAAACTTTCGCCCAAATCTGAGTTGATGTTCTAACATGATGTTCATGCAAAGCCCCAACAATGTTCTATTCATAGCTGCCACGGCACTTTTTGATGAACATTTGTTTCCTAAATGCCAAAAGGCTAAAGTACCATCACTTACCCAAATATGTAAGCACATCTCCCTGGAGGAACCTGTTTTGGAAGTGGAGGATAGTGATTCTCACAATGGTGATGAACCATCCTATAGACCACCCCCAAATAATCTGTCAAGTGAGCCTGAGGCACCTCATGACAATGAGCCACCCAGGACTCCACCTCCTGAGTCACCAGCAGTTACTGGTCCCAGTATGCCTTCTACTCCTAGGCAAGGACCAAAAACTAATCTCCACCACCTGCACCATGGAAACCCCATGCTGGTCCATCAGGGGGAGCTGCCAATGATGCTCCAAGAAGGAGCACTCATGAGAGTAAAAGTATGCAAAAGAAGGGAATGCATACCCTCCTGGTACAGCCACTGATAGAGATTGCTGACACAGATTAGACATAACTGGATCCACTCCAAATTTGTCTATGGCCTCTAGTGACCACATGGTTGAATACCTGTACAATCCTAATATGGGAGCAGAAGGGGGAGCACATTGGCATGCCTATTTACTTTCTAAGGCAATTTCCGATAGTGCACTTCCAGATCCATTGAACGTCTGAAATTGGACTAGTAAAGATCTTAGATGGCTACCTGCCGATCAACAACAGGAATGGCATGAGGCTCAATTTGAAGAATTAGAGGCCCTTCATAAATGAAAAGTTTATGAGCTCTCTGACCTACCTCCAGGCTGAAAGGCCATTAAAAATCATTGGGTTTTCAATATTAAGTCTGATGGATGTAAAAAAGCCTGTCTAGTTGCCAAGGGATTTTCCCAAATTGAAGGCCTAGACTATGATGAGATCTTCTCACTGGTTGTCCAGTTTGAGTTGGTCTGTACAATCTTAGCCTTAGCAGCTCTTGAGAAATGGTGAATTGAGTCCCTTGACATCAAATCAGCCTTCCTATATGGGAAACTTGATGAGGAGATATATATGGAACAGCCTGATGGCTTTACCATAAAGGGACAAGAGAAGAAAGTACTCTGCCTGCTCAAAGCTATCTATGGGCTAAAACAAGCTGCATGTGCATGGCGGTCTGAACTTGATCGCTCCCTTAAAGAGCTCGGTTTCACATGCCTATATGCTGATGCTGGCATATTTGTCACAAGACATAGCGACAGGACCCTTGTCATTATGTTGGCATATGTTGATGATATTATCATCACAGGTCCTAACACCGAATTAGTCCGACAAAAGAAGCAGTTATTCATGACTGCATGGGAATGTCGAGACCTAGGTGTATGTCAGGAGTTTCTCCACATGAGAATCAGGTACATAAAAGGCAAGACCTATATTGATCAAATGCCATACCTTAATAAGATTCTTACACACTTTGGAATGATGAATGTGAAAGTGGCACAGACTCCACTACCCACTGGGTATAAGCCAGAACCCTTTACAGGCATGAGTTCGGCTTCACTCCAGTCAGAGTATCAATTGGTGATTGGTTCCCTGCTATATTTAATGCTAGGAACATGACCCGATATAGCCTTTGCTGTAACACAGATGGCTAAGTTCACTGTGAACCCATCTGATGAACATCTGAACCATGCTAAATACATCATGCGCTACCTTGTTGGTACATGCAACTATGCACTTGTGTTCAATGGAAACAGTGATAAAGGCTTGTATGCCTACTGTGATGCCTCATACAGTGATGATAGAACAGAGCCTGATCACATGCGTTGATCTATGCAGGGATACTTCTTTTCCCTTGCTGGCAGGAGTATCAAATGGCACTCCAAAATGCAGACTCTAGTATCAATGTCATCCACAATGGCAGAATACATGGCACTCTCTGACTGTGCACATGATTGTGCATGGTTTAAGATTCTATTTGAAGAACTTGGGATGTCAATCCCATACGTTCCCTTATATGGAGATAGTCATGGAGCTATTTTTAATTCGCAAAATCCCATCACCCAAAAAGGGATAAAGCACATTGAAATACGCTACCACTATATCCAGGAACAAATAGAACTTGGGAACATTAAAATAGAGCACATCCCTATGGACAAAAATGTTGCCGATATGTTCACCAAGAATCTAGGCCCTACCCTGTTCCTTAAACATAGACAGGCTCTAGGCATAGAGTTCTATCCCTTAGAATAGAATACTGACACATCATGTCAGAACAAGTATGTGCGCTAGTGCAGCACTACTTGAGGGGGAGTGTTGACATGATAAGTGTCCATGTGACTACATCACATGACTCACATGACACGCGTGATCAGATGCATCTATACATGACTAGATCCAGTGATGACAGAGTATCACAGTCATCTTATATGACTAAAACATGTGATCACTTAGTGAGCATATTACTTATCCTATGAGTAGATATTAGTAATTACATAGTAATTAGCTGAGTAATTGCCTTATGCATTACTACGTAGTTAGTCACTGCATGTCCTGTAGGTATATATAGGGAAAAGCACGGGTCAGGCATACCCAGATGGGTCACGGGTACAGGTCCGGGTAGCGCCCAGTAGACCCGCGACCCGGAGGTACCCGAGATATTATACAGGCGAAGTCAGCCGGCCGCATAATTCCGAACTGCTGATCAGCCTGATTCAGCCATCTTTGATGACGCGTCTCCCTCTCAGTACTCACCACCACCACTCTCCTTCCTCCTTCCTCTTCTCCTCCCCTCTCTCGCCCTCAGGACCGCGCCTGTGTGCCCCTCCCCTCGTCTGAGGGATGTGGGCACACTTTTCTTGGCTGGATGACACTGGACACGCAGGGGGGACCTGTGTAGTGGGAGGCCCAACCAGGTGTGTAGCAGACGGGCTCGCGAACGACTCATGAGCTCATTCTGCTCTTTTTCTCCTTCTTTTTTTCCATGCTAACTACTGCCTATGACCTCACAGGCGCGCTGCCTCCACATCCCTCGCTTGCAATCGCGAGACGGAGGTTTTCCGCCTGGACGACACTTACAACACACCGCCTCCCTTGCAGCAAACGCAAGATGGGATGGTTTTACGTGCTTGTGCATGGTCCCACAGCACCATCACGACATCTGTCGTCGCCGCCACCCACTGCCCGTCTGGTTTATTCAGACGTGGCAATTTCGTTTCATTCATCCCAGGTGAGGTAAGAATGAGCTCACGACCATGGGCTCGTTCTTTTCTTTACTGACGATATACATGCTATGTTCCACAGTTCCATCTCTACCACAGCACGCTGCCGCCGTTGCTCCCCTTCCCTCATTTTCGATGTTCGACGCTGACACGACATGCCTACCCCCCTTATCTAACCCTCGCGATGTGCAGAAGGATGCCATTTGGTGTCTGCGCTGCCACCGCGAGGCATACAATATGCCTCGAAGAAATACCTGTCACCCGTGTACCTGTGGCATGGTGACCCGTGGGTGTATGGGTATGGGTCGTGACGGGTACGGGTATGGGTTAGCGTCTGGGTACCCACGGGTTACCCATGCTCATCCTTAGGTATATAAGGACACTCTAAACAGCATCCTAATCCAAGTCATTTGTACTTCTAAGTAGTAGCCTAAGTAGTCACCTTAGCACTAAGCTTCAGAGGTGATCATCAGGTGGGTCATGTCATCCAATTTTAAACCCTTCAATTGTATATGCTGTATGTATTAAGCAGCAAGTAGTACATACAGCAGTAAACCACTGTAAGCACAATGTACAGAGGTAAACCTCTGAACACACAACACACTCTGCATAGTATCAATGTAACTACTATCTTACCTGGTTGTTAGAGGCTAGTGCTAAGGTGACTACTTAGGCTACTACAGAAGTGCAAATGACTTTGATTAGGATGCTGTTTAGAGTGCCCTTATATACCTACAGAACATGCAGTGACTAACTACATATGAGTAATGCATAAGGCAATTACTCAGCTAATTACTATGTAATTACTAATATCTACTCATAAGGTGAGTAATACACTGATAAGTTTAGGTTGTTTGAAGGTATGAAAAACGAAATAGATCGCTTTTATTTAACCCAACAAATATCCTTGACTTGTGTAAGTTCTGGGGAGTGTAAGTATCAATGTCTTTTAATTAAGTTCGCTTTTATGGGGTTTTACAATGAATTGTAGGGGCTCTTTGGATAAAGGATCGCTTTAATTGACTTTCTGGCTTAGAACTTCTCTAAACTTGAATATTCTCTTCTTGAGATAAAACTAGACTCTGGCTATGCTTTTGGACTGAAAGACTTCATACTTTTGTAGCTGAGTGATGCTCTGTCTACTCCCAACTACTCAACTAGGTCCTGACTTGTATAATAAAGCCTTTGCTTAATTTATCTCTATTCTGAGCTCAATTCTTAGTTTGTCTGAAGCTTTCTGCACTTTTATATCAATCAAATGTCTTTCTATTATCTAGTTTAGAAGCCAGATGCTTGATTGTATTGCTACAACTCGAGGGGTGCTGTCTGTTTGCTTTTCTACACTAATTCTACTGGGTTTTTATACTATTTTTCTGGGTGTCTTACTAAGCTAATTTGATAAGCGCTGTGTAATTAATTATCTCGTCATTGGTCCGCTTCAGAGTGAAGGGAATTATGCCATTGGCAGGGCATATTCATCAAGCACTGAATATTTATCTCATTGCCATTTAAGGCATTTTATCGGATTAATATTCCTGCTGTTGCGATCTTGCAACCCCGGTACATTATAGCATCTTTCATATTTTATCTACCTCGCAGAGGATTTGTCTGAGCCCTCAGAGGATTGCTAATGTGTCTAGGATAGGTGTATTCTTATTAGTTTTATGAGGTAGCGCAAGGGGATGAGCATCCTTGCTTCACGTCTTCATATTACCAAAAATAGCACCCACTCCGATGTTGATCATCATGGATCATTTCATCTCCGGTTACATTCCTCCGGATGGTAGAAATAGATTACACTGCTTCGGAGTAATTGACTTGTTTAGTCTGCCATTCCGCATTTCTATATCGGGTCAAAGGCTGTTCCCATTGTCTGTGCGCATCTCCGCACTCCCTTGGTATTAATTTTAAATAACTCGAGGCCCCTACTAGTGTGTAAGGACTATAGTAATTCGCTTCTGTATCTTATAATAAATGATTAATGATTACTAGGTTATCATAATCATTATATCTTCTGATATTAAGCTTTTAATGTTTTAATGTGGTTTTCTCGAGTATATTTGGGATGTCTAAGCTCGGGAAGGCTGTCAACAACCTATATTAATTTATAGAGATGGCCAAAAATAATGGGGATGGCCCGTTTTCACACATAACCATGTAACAGTCTCATCAATGCTCACTAAGTGATCACATGTTTTAGTCATATAAGATGACTGTGATACTCTGTCATCACTGGATCTAGTCATGTATAGATGCATCTGATCACGCGTGTCATGTGAGTCATGTGATGTAGTCACATGGACACTTATCATGTCAACACTCCCCCTCAAGTAGTGCTGCGCTAGCGCACATACTTGTTCTGACATGATGTGTCAGTATTCTATTCTAAGGGATAGAACTCTATGCCTAGAGCCTGTTACGACGTTGACGACAGAACCTAATCAGATAAGATAAGGTCTGGTGTAGTAGTCATAGAGTTCATTCGATGAAGTCCGCTAAGGTATTGTCTTCGACTGAAGAATGCCTTAGTGGTTCAAGTTCGCTCTGGTTGTTACAAGAGAGTATATTCTCAAGAACAAGCTAAAGTACATCGTAGTCTAACTACTGTTTATATAGTTATTTGTGGTTGATAATAATATAATGAAACAATGACGAAACAAGGGGAATCAGAAGGGGATGATCATCATAGTATACTGTGGAAGGGATGATGATCAGAAAAGGAAGATTGTCCTCATACAAGTAAGAGAGAGAATGATCATCTCGCGAGCGAAGATGATCATGAAGAAACTATAAATAGTAATTGTTCGATAAATGATAAGGAAAAGAAAATAAGGGGCGCGCGATAAGATAACAGTAAAGGAGAGTTGTAACATTACCCCCCTACTAAGAATTGAAGCCCCTGGCTTCAATAATGGGGTTCACCGCTCATGTTGTTCTCTGCTTCTTCTCCCTGCCAGGAGTCGTGCGCTGCATCGTACCAGTCGTTTGGCGAGTTGTCGATGTCGTCGACGTTCACCAATTGCTCTTCAGTGAACTCGTAGGCATATCCTACGAACTCCCCGTCACTTCGTCGGATCGGTCGTCGACTACAGTCGATCGAGTTATGGCCGGGACGATACTGGCGGCAGCGGTAGCTACGGCAGTCTGCCTGCCAGTGGTTCGCGCTGCTGCAAACAAAGCAGCGCCGTCGTGGACTTGGTCGGGGGTTCGTCGGGGTTCGGGCAGGTCGGAAAGGAGTCTGGGGTCGGGTTGGTAAAGAAGGGGATTCAGTGTAGGAAGGAGGGTGGTTACGGGAGGCGTTCTGGGCAGAGGTCATCTGCATGGTAGCGAGTTGGTGTCTTCGGGGGGTGGTGACAGGCGGCGTGGTTGGGGGTGGTGCACGGGAGCGTGCCGGAAGGGGTCCTGGGGAGTGGTCGTCGACGGAGACGGTGTTGAGGAATCATTCGTCATGAGGAGGAATGGGTGAATGGGTCTGTGGGGCAACATCATAAGAAGAGGGAGGAAGGAAGGGTTCCTCTTCGGACCTGATAGCAGATGTGGCGGTGGAGGGCGTTCTCCTCGTCGTCTGCTGCTGACGAGGAGAGGTTGAATGGCTCTTTCGAGCCTGAAGCACGTAAGGGTTTCGAACAGTTGTCCTGACTTCATTCGAGACGCCTTGACTATTTCGCGGTGGCGCTGGGTTCGGTCGGTTTCGTGCTTGAATTGTCGGAGGGTGTCCCTAAGGAAGGGATTGGTTGTGAGAACTTCGAGCGCAGTCGAGTAACGGTGGGGGTGGTCAAGGAACTGTTCGAGTTCCTTGTGGGTCAGCTGTTGAAAGTCGACAAAGTCGAGTAAGTTGAGGAAATCCTCAACTGAATGGAGGGGGGCATGTACCGTAGGGATCGGAGGGGGTACCTAGTAGAGGGAGCATCGTTCGGGTCGGGCGAGTCAGAGGAGGAGTCCATCTGAGAAAGACGGACTTCGGTTCTAGCCCGAGAGGATGAAGGGGTGGGGGTCGGTTCAAGCGAAGGTGCATTTGCTTGGGCCAAGCGAATGCGTATTGCGGAGGAAGACAAGTTGGGGGTGGAGGCAGCAGCATGGGTTCGAGAAGAAAGACGAGGCATTGTGGTGGGCGATGATAAAAGGACTGAGGAGTATTGGGTGGGCTGGTTCACCTTTTATAAGAATTCCAAGTACTCCTTGAGGATCGTTCGCAGTTTCTTGATCAGGTGCCTTGAGGCTTTCTCCTTAGCAGGGGTGATCGTTTCAGTTTCCCATCTGTTGTTCTCTCGATCGATCATCCGGGTAGTCATGATGGCATTCCATTCTTGCTCACTTTTCCAGGTTATATTATTGGGTATTGGTGCAGGAAGCTCTTGTGCGAACTTCCATTCCCAATAAGTGATTCTCATCTGTTCGGGTGTGGGTGGCGGTTTCAGGAAGGTGAGGGTGTCGACTATGAATGTATCGTTCTGGTGAGAGAGGGGTGCAGTGTTCGGGTTTACAGTAAAGAGGTCGGCCATGAACGTGTTATTGTAGTAAGCAGGGGACGCGGTGTTTGAGTTCATGGTTGGTATGGTGGAAGCGAGTGAAGACGTTGGTATTCTTCAAGCTTTTCCGGTGCATTGGCGAGATTTGATCTGGGTTCCCATGAAGCTTCGGTTATCGGATAACTGGCCCACTTGACGTAGTATTGATATCGTCCATTTCTGTACTTTCGATGGTTAAGAATCGTTTCAATTTCGTATTCAGATTCTCCATCAATCGTTTCAGGGGGTGGTTGTGTGAAGTTCCGGCCATGAACCAGTGTTTCTGTGTAGGGCATCAGCAACGTTGCATGGAAGATGTCGTGAATTTTCCATGTCTTTGGCAGTTGTAGCTGATACGTGAGAGGTCCTAGGACGCGTTTGATCTTAAACGGTCCTTCTCTTCTCGGTGCCAGTTTCTTATTATACCATGTCTTCAGGTTCCTGGAGTCCAGCCATACCTTTTGTCCTTCTTTGAATGGTGTGAAGTTGGACTTTCGTCGGTCAGCCATTCTTGCTCTAGCCAGTTCGTGTGCGGCAAGAGCTTCTTTTCTGTCCGAGATGAGGTTTTTCAGTTTCTATTCAACTGAGGGAAACTTCGTGTTTTCAAAGTGGTGGGAATTGCGACGGGATTAGTTCCAAACATGAGTTCGAATGGGGTCCTTTGCCTGTCAGCATGTCTTCAATCATTATGAACGAATTCCAGGGTGCCAACATGTTGTTTCCAGGTGGTCGGGTTCGAGGAGCAATAGATAGCGAGATACGCTTCTATTTCCTGATTGAATCGTTCCGTGGTACCATCTGACTGAGGATGATACGCCGTTGACAGTTTCGACTTGATTCCAAGAAGTTTGAGCAGTTCTTGGAAGGTTCTAGCAGCGAATTGGGGTCCTCTATCGGAAATGATACTGTCCGGTAGGCCAAATCGCTTGAATAGGTTGTCCTGTAGGAGTAATGCCGCTCCTTCTTGTGAAAGAGTTTTCGAGCAAGGCATGATAATTACCCCCTTTGTAAGTCCGTGATCGACCACGATCAATAAGGAGTCATATCCGTCAATGCTAGGGAGGTCCGTGATCATATCCATGGAGCATTGTGCGAATGGTCTCATGGATTTGGCTCCTTCGATCGGGTGTAAAGAGGGATTCACCGGGTTTGGTTGATCTTGAATTGCTGGCATTGTCCGCATCCTTTGACGTAATTCTTGACGAATGTTCGCATTCCGGGCCACCAGTACAGTTGTCGTACAGCGTTGTACGTTTCCAGTTCTCCGGGTGTCCTGCGGTGACCGAGTCATGGTACATCGCGACAATTTTCCTGCGTAGTTCCTGGTCATTGGGAATATAGTTCTTTTTCTTGTAAAAGATTAATTCGCCGATGCCTTCCATCTGCATTGTTTCCCAGTCGTCTAAGTCTTTGCAAGACTTCGAGGTCCTTCTTGAGTGAGAAGTTTTAATGCGTCCACTACGTCTTTGTCCTGTTTTCTAGATTGGGCGATTTCCATTTGGAGATCGGCGTCAATCAGATTTATAAATAGACTCTCTGGAAGGAGAATCTTGTCTTCATTGTCATGATCCTCATCAGGGATCATGTCCGGTCTTCGCGAGAGGGCGTCCGATTGTACCATTTTGCTTCTGGGGAGATGGACTAACTGGATGTCATATTCCGAAAGGAATAGTGACCATCTTGCTTGGCGTCTATTCAGTTTTTGAGTACTTCTGAAGTACGTCAAATTCTTGTGGTCGGAATAGATGATCGTTGTGAATGTCGATCCTTGAATGTAGTGTCTCCATTCTTTGAGGGATCGGATCATCGCCAATAGTTCTCTGTCATAAATCTCGTAGTTTCTCTCAGTGGGAGAGAACATCTTCGAGATGAATGCCACCGGGTGTCGGTCTCCGTTACTGTCGAGTTGTGTCAAAACTGCTCCAGATGCATATTTTGATGCGTCGCATTCAATCTGGAATTGTTTTGCAGTGTCCGGCATGGTCAAGATGGGTTCCTCAGTGAATTTCCTTTTAGCAGTTTGAATGATTCCTTGGCATCTTCATTCCATTCGAAGCTGCGGTCCTTTTTTAACAGCTCATTAAGCGCGCGAGCTATTTCCGAGTATTTTCGAATAAATCTTCTGTAAAAGTTTCCGAATCCTAGGAAGGATCGGACCTGTTTTACGTTCTTCGGTTCCGGCCAGTCAGCTATACCGCTGAGTTTGGAAGGGTCCATCGATATTTTTCCTTCTTGGATGATCATTCCAAGATAGTCAATTTTCATTTGGGCGAATGCGCATTTTTCCGGTTTCAAATACAAGTCGTTGTCCTGGAGTATTTGAAGTACTTCCTTCGTTATCTGTTCCAGTTTCTTCTTATCTTTGTGGAAGATAAGATATCATCCATGTAAATATGACGAACCTTGATGGACGACGTCTTTGAACATCGAGTCCATCATTGACTGGAAAGTCGCCGGGGAATTGCACATGCGAAGAACATGACCGTTGGTTCGAATAGTCCCTTGTTCGTTTGAATGCGCTTTCCATTGGTCACCGTCCTTGATCCGAATGTTGTTGTAACCCCATCGGACATCAAGTTTAGTGAAATACTTGGCTCCTTTGAGTTTATCCATTAGTTCGGGGATCAGAGGGAGGGGATAGGCATTCTTGACTAGTCCATTCATTCAGGTACGGTAGTCTTGACAGGGTCGAAGCTTCCCATCCTTTTTAGATACGAAAAAGAAGGGGGAAGCCATGGGCGATTTCGATGGTGAATATATCCTTTCTTAGGTTTCTTCCAGGAATTTATCCAATTCGGTATCCTCGAGGGCGTCAGAGGATACGTCTTGAAACCTTGGGTTGAAAACCTTCTTGAGTTCATCTTATGATCCCAAGATCGAGACTCAGGGAATCGGTTGGCGTGTCCTTATCGAAGATGTCCAAGTATTTGTGGTATTCCGGTGGGATCATTTCCTTGAGCAGTTTCTCTTCCTTCTTCACTCATGCTTCTGAGTGAAGATTTGCGAGGAAGTTAGTTTCGCGTTGATCCAGATTTCGTTGTCGTCCTCAGGATATTCCAGATCTCCTTCATTTCCGGAAGGGGTTCGTTACCTAAAAGGAAATGATTAAGTCCGAAGAGTCGTCCAATTGTTGACTTGTTGGATTTCCTCATCGGGTACTTCTTCTATTTGGGAAGTAGTACTAATCTCCCTGTTGAGTTTGACTTGTCCGTTTTTCCAGTTGATGTCCGGGTTGTTTTCTTCGAACCAGGGAAAACCAAGAATAATCTTCTGTTTTCCTAGGCCGGTGACCAGTAATCGTTCCGTTCGGGGTTGTCCGTCGATGTCGAGCTTTAGATCGACGTAGCGCTTGATGGTTCCCTTTTTGTTCGGGGTTCCGTCTACGTTGAAGACTCGAATTTCCTTTTCCAGTGCCTTTGTTACCAGGTTGTGTTTCTTCGTGAAGTTCTGGTCGATGAACTTCCCTTTGCTCCAGTGTCTCCTAGAGCGGATCCAACGATTTTTGTTCTGTTCTCGGTCTCGAATGAAAAGGGCAATTGGAGCGATTTATTTTCATTCGAGCCGAGACTACAGAATAAATATCTAGAGAAGGAGTTGCATACGTTGGTCTCATGCATCTCCTTATTGAAAACCCTCTTGGTCTCCCATCTCGTACACTTCTTCGCGTTCTTCTTCGGTCAGGTCCTGCATGAGGGACCTGATAGTGCGCATGGAGCGCTCTTCCCTTGAGGGGGTTTTCTTCGGCGGAGGGTCCTCCTGTTCTTGCCCTTCTCGGGGCAGTCTCTTGAGACATGCCCGGCTTCTTGCATCGGAAGCAGAGCCCCTTTCTCATGAGCTCGCTTCGTTCTTCCTGGGTCATGGCATTGACGTCGATCTTGTCAACGTCCATGGCGTTCGGGTCTCGGTGGTTTGTTCGGGGCGCGCATGGTAGTGCGGGGCGGGGTTTCCTCTGGCTATATTAGCCCACCAAGTCTTTCGTTTGTTCGGTGCCTGGGTGGTGGTCTTGCCCAAAAGGCGCGCTAGGTTCGTTCGATGGGTGTCATACTCGACTGCCTTCCTCTGCCAGGCGACAAGCGTGGTAGGAAGGATGTCGAGTCCCATAATCTTCTCTGAAGCCAATTGTTCAAGGCGTTCATGTAGTAGTCGATTAAGACGCTCTCATTCCCTGAGTGGGAATCTTGGCGGTCTTCACAAGTTCATTGAACTTGGTGTTCATTCGGCGGCTGAAGCTTTTCCCTGCTTCAGGTTTCGGAGTTCGAAGAACGCTTGGTCCTTCGTCTCAGTCGGTTTAAGGCTTCGTTGAAAGCCTTTTCAAATTCTAAGGCGGACCGTAGTTTTTGGTGATAGCTCCGGTTGGTACGCCTGCGGCGTCTTTGACATCTGTGGTGTGGTCTTCTCTGAAAGCCTTTTCCAGGCTTCCGCTTCTCCTCCTTTGAGAAGTCCAAGGGTAAATACGATTTTCTTGGCGTCGGTATTGTAGATATCGCCATTTAATTCGAAGTAATCACCCAAGTCTTGGATGAAGGTTTTGACCTTGGAACGGTCTCCGGAGAAGGGGGTAGGAATGATTCCTATTCCTTTTCCGGTGGGGGAGGTGGGGCGGTGGGGCGGTGTCAGAAGTTCCTTCTGGCATTTCGGGTTCGTTCGTTGGGTAAAAGACGGGTTGAGATCTGAGTAGGGTATCTAGCAAAGATTCAAAGTCAGGTCTTAATACCCGGGTTCTTGGACGGTAGATCCAAAGAAAGTCGATCTGGTTAGAGGAGATTCGTCTCCTTCAGGTGGTGTTTCAAAGTTGTCGGACGCGCCTGCGTCAGAGGTTCGGTCGGTGTTCGGGTCAGAGAATTCTTCGTCACTAAAGCTAGCGGCGAATCGTCCTCTTCTTCGAGCCGTAATGTCAGCGGATAACGCTTGCTAGGCAGAAGCGTTGAATGAGGTAGTAGCTTGTTCTTTTGTTACGACGTTGACGACAGAACCTAATCAGATAAGATAAGGTCTGGCGTAGTAGTCGTAGAGTTCGTTCGATGAAGTCCGCTAAGGTATTGTCTTCGACTGAAGAATGCCTTAGTGGTTCAAGTTCGTTTGGTTGTTACAAGAGATGTATATTCTCAAGAACAAGCTAAAGTACATCGTAGTCTAACTACTGTTTATATAGTTATTTGTGGTTGATAATAATATAATGAAACAATGACGAAACAAGGGGAATCAGAAGGGGATGATCATCATAGTATACTGCGGAAGGGATGATGATCAGAAAAGGAAGATTGTCCTCATACAAGTAAGAGAGAGAATGATCATCTCGCGAGCGAAGATGATCATGAAGAAACTATAAATAGTAATCGTTCGATAAATGATAAGGAAAAGAAAATAAGGGGCGCGCGATAAGATACAGTAAAGGAGAGTCGTAACAGAGCCTGTCTATGTTTAAGGAACAGGGTAGGGCCTAGATTCTTGGTGAACATATCGGCAACATTTTTGTCCATAGGGATGTGCTCTATTTTAATGTTCCCAAGTTCTATTTGTTCCTGGATATAGTGGTAGCGTATTTCAATGTGCTTTATCCCTTTTTGGGTGATGGGATTTTGCGAATTAAAAATAGCTCCATGACTATCTCCATATAAGGGAACGTATGGGATTGACATCCCAAGTTCTTCAAATAGAATCTTAAACCATGCACAATCATGTGCACAGTCAGAGAGTGCCATGTATTCTGCCATTGTGGATGACATTGATACTAGAGTCTGCATTTTGGAGTGCCATTTGATACTCCTGCCAGCAAGGGAAAAGAAGTATCCCTGCATAGATCAACGCATGTGATCAGGCTCTGTTCTATCATCACTGTATGAGGCATCACAGTAGGCATACAAGCCTTTATCACTGTTTCCATTGAACACAAGTGCATAGTTGCATGTACCAACAAGGTAGCGCATGATGTATTTAGCATGGTTCAGATGTTCATCAGATGGGTTCACAGTGAACTTAGCCATCTGTGTTACAGCAAAGGCTATATCGGGTCATGTTCCTAGCATTAAATATAGCAGGGAACCAATCACCAATTGATACTCTGACTGGAGTGAAGCCGAACTCATGCCTGTAAAGGGTTCTGGCTTATTACAATGCTTTTACGTAAGTAAAACTTCGTTCTTTTAGGAGGACCTTGATGAAATGCCTGGCCGTCATGCAGCATCTCAACATTTCTGCAATCAGAGCAAATGGCGTGCTTGGGCGGGACATATCCGGTACTTTCTATTATTAGAACTGGCCAGTCTGATCACTGTGGCGATGCTGTACTGTATTCTGTGTGCTTGCACTATAGTTTTAGTTTGTAAATGACTATAATGTGTAATTCCTGTATTTTATATTTGATCTACATTCCTTTGTGTTTTATTTTTACATTCTTGCTGGGCATTTGCTGGCTGTTTAACTGAGGTGGCTATAATTGGCTGGGATTTTTATTAGCCAGAATGCTTGGTAATCATGCTTTCTGGGACAATTGTGTTATAGTAACACCCTGACCTTTGTTTAAGTGAAATGTTCTATCAATCCAGTGTGGGGTGGGTTAGTAGGTGTTATTATATAGCACATAGGTTTTATCTATGCTGTAATTGAAGATGAAGGTCATCCTTGTTGCGCTTGATTGGAAATGTAGTGTCAGTGAGTGGACATATCAAATATTCTTGTCAGGTGGACAATCCTTGTTGGGTTCAGCATTTCTATTTACAGGTAAGGTGGGTAGGTTGGTATGCTGAACATGATTACTTTGCTACATTCATGTCCATCAATTATTTAGCTTAAGTAATCGAGTCCAAAAACCCGATTACTTAAGCAATTTATTGGTGTTTAAGTGATTTATCTATAATTAGGGTGACTTATAATTAACTAGCCATTGGATACTTGGTAATTGTATTGTCCAGTATGATTGTGTTGACAAATATAAATTTTGCCTAGATAATAAATGTATACTTTACTCAGATTGGTATTTGATGCCATTTTATCTGCAACAAAGCAGACAAAACTGAACAATTTAAAACAAAGGTCATCATTGCTGTGCTTGACTGGAACTGTGGTAGTGTTGAGTGGATTATATTTATCAAGTGGTTTGCTTAAGTAATTGAGTTTTTTGACCTGATTACTTAATTGTTCTCATCATTGAGCTGGCTTAAGTAATCGTGTCTGAAAACCCGATTATATAAGCATAGCAGTTGATGGCTAAGTAACGCAGCAGTCAAACTCATTTGACTGAGGTCTATGCAGATGCATGTGAAAGTTCACGTAGATTATATTCATTTGGTTTTGGGCCTTGGCCTGCTCTCTTCATTGTCTCATCATCATATATATGATCACCTCCCCCCTAGATAGGTTCCTCATGCCCTCTTTTCTTTATGACCATACTTGCTCAGCTTGTCATATTAGCCCTTTGTGCACTTGACCATTTCTCTTTTACTCAGAGCTTGCTAGTCATTGGCTCGAGCTTCTCTTTTCTTTCACTGTACCCAATTGCTTAATTATATTTATCAAGTGGTTTGCTTAAGTAATTGGGTTTTTTGACCTGATTACTTAATTGTTCTCATCATTGAGCTTGCTTAAGTAATCGTGTCTGAAAACCCGATTATATAAGCATAGCAGTTGATGGCTAAGTAATCAGGGTTTTGGAACTGATTACATAAACAAATCAACTAGGTCATGTAAATATAGTATGAGCGTCTGGGAGGTGCAGGGAATACTTCCATCCCATTCCATACACTGCCTATTTTGGAAAGATCACCCACAATATGAGGAAATTCTTTCATCAATCTTGATATTCAGGTTATATGAAAGACAAAACTTGCTTCTGGTAACCTCATTCCATAGGTGTGTCTCAATGTAATAAACTAGAAGGTTACTTGCTTTTAACAATCTACTGATATGTGGTTATCAAAGAAATTGATGTGGTTCTCAAGCACTCTGGTGAAGTCCCCTAACTCCATTATGTGGTTATTAAGTGCAAATTTTTTGAACTGCAAAGTCAAATTCTCTTAGTGAATCACTGCTGTTTATTTCTCAAGATCTTTGATGACTCAAGCTCCCTGATGCAATTCTCAGTAGTGTTTGAAGGTCTAGTTAGGTCTGGTTTTTGGGGTCCCAGGGTTGCTAACTGAGACCAAGACTGGTTAGGCTTTCTTCCCAGACCCAAAATAACTGAAAATAACTGCAAAAAAACTGTTAACCACAGTTACTAACAGGTTAAGACTGAAATATTAAAAACTGGTCATAACCAGCTATAACCATTGGCAATTGCATCTTTGTCACTCAGGATAACTTGTTGTAGTTTTTGTAAGCTTCAAAATGACCTCAATAACATTAAATTTGGTTAAGAAATGGCTGAGTTATGAATTTTTAACTGGTAATCTACTCTTTTGGCTGATATTTTACAGTTTTTAGCATAACTTGATGAGTTTTTGGCCTAAAAATATGATATTGGGGTTGTTTTGATGGGTAGAATTAGGGCTGCACATTAACTGGTCTTAATCAGTCACTTACCAGTCTCATGACTGCAAAAAGACCTGTTAGTTGAAGTTCAAACTAGGCTAACCACTAACCATAGTCCAGTTATTTGCAGTTAGGGCCAGGTTAGGTCTTGGTTAATTTCCAGTTAACTAAGCTAACCCTCAAACACTAATTCTTGAGCTCTCTGATGTGGGTTTCTATTGTAGCCATTTGCACAGATATATTGTGGATTGCATCTTTGTATTATAAATGTTTTACAGACCCAGATAAGCAACAATTGATATCAGAAGTTCAAGTACAATAAATCACTCAATAAGATGGGGTATTGTGCATCTATGATAATGGACTTACTAATGCCAACCCCATTCATCACAATATGGTTGTACATGGTGTGGTTGTAGGATCTGATGTCACTGCCCCTCCCACCACTATCTCCATTTTCTGATTTTTCTCTAAGTGTGTGTTGTTTTATTGTAATCAACATCTTACTATAGTATAATTAATACAGAGTAACTATATAGCATTCTCCCAATGCTCTACCACTGCTTTCACAAAGCAGGAAAAGCATCGTCCTGCCATGCAAAGCGGTGGCCCGCTAAAACAAGCACAATCATGTGCACAGTCAGAGAGTGCCATGTATTCTGCCATTGTGGATGACATTGATACTAGAGTCTGCATTTTGGAGTGCCATTTGATACTCCTGCCAGCAAGGGAAAAGAAGTATCCCTGCATAGATCAACGCATGTGATCAGGCTCTGTTCTATCATCACTGTATGAGGCATCACAGTAGGCATACAAGCCTTTATCACTGTTTCCATTGAACACAAGTGCATAGTTGCATGTACCAACAAGGTAGCGCATGATGTATTTAGCATGGTTCAGATGTTCATCAGATGGGTTCACAGTGAACTTAGCCATCTGTGTTACAGCAAAGGCTATATCGGGTCATGTTCCTAGCATTAAATATAGCAGGGAACCAATCACCAATTGATACTCTGACTGGAGTGAAGCCGAACTCATGCCTGTAAAGGGTTCTGGCTTATACCCAGTGGGTAGTGGAGTCTGTGCCACTTTCACATTCATCATTCCAAAGTGTGTAAGAATCTTATTAAGGTATGGCATTTGATCAATATAGGTCTTGCCTTTTATGTACCTGATTCTCATGTGGAGAAACTCCTGACATACACCTAGGTCTCGACATTCCCATGCAGTCATGAATAACTGCTTCTTTTGTCGGACTAATTCGGTGTTAGGACCTGTGATGATAATATCATCAACATATGCCAACATAATGACAAGGGTCCTGTCGCTATGTCTTGTGACAAATATGCCAGCATCAGCATATAGGCATGTGAAACCGAGCTCTTTAAGGGAGCGATCAAGTTCAGACCGCCATGCACATGCAGCTTGTTTTAGCCCATAGATAGCTTTGAGCAGGCAGAGTACTTTCTTCTCTTGTCCCTTTATGGTAAAGCCATCAGGCTGTTCCATATATATCTCCTCATCAAGTTTCCCATATAGGAAGGCTGATTTGATGTCAAGGGACTCAATTCACCATTTCTCAAGAGCTGCTAAGGCTAAGATTGTACAGACCAACTCAAACTGGACAACCAGTGAGAAGATCTCATCATAGTCTAGGCCTTCAATTTGGGAAAATCCCTTGGCAACTAGACAGGCTTTTTTACATCCATCAGACTTAATATTGAAAACCCAATGATTTTTAATGGCCTTTCAGCCTGGAGGTAGGTCAGAGAGCTCATAAACTTTTCATTTATGAAGGGCCTCTAATTCTTCAAATTGAGCCTCATGCCATTCCTGTTGTTGATCGGCAGGTAGCCATCTAAGATCTTTACTAGTCCAATTTCAGACGTTCAATGGATCTGGAAGTGCACTATCGGAAATTGCCTTAGAAAGTAAATAGGCATGCCAATGTGCTCCCCCTTCTGCTCCCATATTAGGATTGTACAGGTATTCAACCATGTGGTCACTAGAGGCCATAGACAAATTTGGAGTGGATCCAGTTATGTCTAATCTGTGTCAGCAATCTCTATCAGTGGCTGTACCAGGAGGGTATGCATTCCCTTCTTTTTGCATACTTTTACTCTCATGAGTGCTCCTTCTTGGAGCATCATTGGCAGCTCCCCCTGATGGACCAGCATGGGGTTTCCATGGTGCAGGTGGTGGGAGATTAGTTTTTGGTCCTTGCCTAGGAGTAGAAGGCATACTGGGACCAGTAACTGCTGGTGACTCAGGAGGTGGAGTCCTGGGTGGCTCATTGTCATGAGGTGCCTCAGGCTCACTTGACAGATTATTTGGGGGTGGTCTATAGGATGGTTCATCACCATTGTGAGAATCACTATCCTCCACTTCCAAAACAGGTTCCTCCAGGGAGATGTGCTTACATATTTGGGTAAGTGATGGTACTTTAGCCTTTTGGCATTTAGGAAACAAATGTTCATCAAAAAGTGCCGTGGCAGCTATGAATAGAACATTGTTGGGGCTTTGCATGAACATCATGTTAGAACATCAACTCAGATTTGGGCGAAAGTTTATTTGCCCGTGTATCCTTTGGAAGGAACACATATGCCCCACATCCTAATACCTGTAGGTGTGATAAATCAGGCTTTTCTCCATTGATCAATTCAAATGGAGATTTCCAGTCAAGTTGATGCATGGGAGTTCTATTGTATAAATAGACTGTGTGTATTATGCAAAACTCCCACCAGCTGTCAGGAAGACAGGCTAATAGGCCACTAGTGGCTACCACTTTATTTCATATAACCTAGGCTTAAGCCTAGAGGGCCATATCTATAATGCTTAAGATTTTATGAGAGGCCTTTCATTATAATAGTCTAAGTCTTTCAATCATTTATTTGCCTTGGGTTTCTCATAAGATATGGGAGATTCTGTAGGGCATTTCATAACTCTGTCAATCCATCTCAATGGTGATTTCATTAATATTTCATTGCGACTTTTCAATGTATAACCTGCGCATTTTATTGTGATATTTCATTAGATACCCAGCACCTTTCATTGTGATTTTTCAATAGTAGGCTAGGGTATTTCATAGCGACATTTCAATAATTGTCTAGGGGTATTTCATTGTGATATTTCAATAGATAACCAGCGCATTTCATTGCGATTTTTCAATGGATAGCCAGCACCTTTCATTGCAATTTTTCAATGGATAGCCTGGGCATTTCAATGCGACTTTTCAATAGTAGCCCGGGGTATTTTATTGTGATTTTTCAATACATACCATGCGCATTTCATTGCGATTTCTCAACAGATAGCCAGTGCTTTTCATTGTGCTTTTTCAATCACAGCCCTGTGGATTTCATTGCGCTTTTGTTGAACTCTCAGGCTAAGTACATATTCTAATCAAAATCCACAATGCTTTCCACATCCAAAATACCAGCATCTGACCATTCATCTACTTCATTCAATTCACGATTGTTGTCCTCGTCGCCTGACTCGGACTCAGACTCAGACTCAGACTCGGACTCTGGCTCACCTTGTGTCGAACTCTGGCATTCCGGCAGTGCATATATTTGGCTCCACATGGGTATGATGCTATACTTCTTCATAATCGGTAACCAATATGTGGCACACCAAGCAGCCATATGATGACAGATACTTGCCTGCTTATGAGCATATGCTGCAATGCCACTGGATACAGAAGGATCTGCATCCTGTCTTCGGTTAGCCTGCTCAGACCACCACCCTGCTCTCCACTCCTGGTAGGCCAGTACTCGTCGCATTTCCTCCTGGATTATTAAGAGCTCTTCACTCCATCTACACTTTCGGGCCTGCATTTGGGCCCATTCAGCACACATGGTGTCATTGAACTCATCCTCAGTCTGATCGTCTCCCCTTTCACGTGGCGATCGCGGCACGAGGCAAATCCATGATGGCTCGAATCAGCCTTTTGACTTCTTCATGTCTTCTGGGTCATCGGGATCTCGACCTGGACCCCTTATATCTGCCGGATTTAGCTCTTTGAGCTGTTCTCTCCATGAGCCATTCGGATCGAGAACCAGGAGCGCATTGTAGGTGGTATGGTAACGGTTGGCGGCACATTGTAATTTTGTGTGTAATCGATTATACATATCCAACATCTGTGTGTTGGGCCGATTTCCAGTCCCTGAAACATTGAGCTTTTTGAATAGCCAAAGTCCGGTGATAATACGTCGAAGGCGGCGAACATCAGCAAGTGCATCATCAGCTTGCAGCTCACGTAAACGGCGCTCACTGTTGTGTATCTCCTTGATTTCGGGGAGCTTGCGAAATGAGGCAGGAAGAGAGGAGGGGAAAAAGAGTGGCACTGATTCAGGGTTCAAGAGATGACTCGCGTTTCCATCATCGTGTACCAAAGGGAATAGGGTGGCAACATGGGGGGTATAAGCGACTTGAACAGGCCGCCATAAATGGATTTGACGGATGAGGGAACTTCTCTTCTCCTCGAGATCGGCAAGCTGTTTGCTAGTTTTCTTCCCTTTTGTTTTTGAGAGCTCGGTTTTGAAGATAAACCTAAGAAATTTTAGATATTTAAGACATACGAAAAATGGGTACACTCACTGCTGCTCTTCGATATCAAATCCCATCGAAAAAAAGCCCATCATAGACACCTTGTGTCGTGGGGCATGCCCTGCTGCCAACTTGGCATTTTCTTCTTGCACTAATTCAAGTCGCGCATCTTGTAAGGTAGTCACTGGAGATTTGATTAGATTAAGGATGAGTTCGGAATGTTAGATGTAAGACTTACATTGCTCAGGTTCATTATAAGGATTAGCGGCCTTTGGGTTATCCTCCCACTTCAGAACCATCCTTTCCCACTTCTTGACGACAGCCAGTGGGAATGTTGCCAAGAATTTGACGAACACCTCTGTATGCTTTGCTTTCATAAGCACTGCTTCCTCAAAGCGTTTTGCAAATAAGGTTCCTTGTAAAAATAGATAAGCGATCATCTGATGAAAGAACAAAACAAACTTACTAAAGCCGACAATCTTATGAAAATTCCAAGCATTCCAGTGGTCGTTCAATGTGTCATGCTGAGCTGCTGGTGCCATTTCTCGCACACTCGGTGCAAGAGCATTGGTATGCGACCACATAATTTCAACTTCCTTGCCACATGTCCTTCCAGCACCTTTGGTATACCCCAAGCAGAAATCCCTTCTGCATCTCTCTCCATGACCGTTGATGTGCCAGCTGGGAATGGCGACATCGACTTTGGTCTCGGCCGGAATTCTCATGTCTTCGGGGAACTTAATCATGCGACTGCGGAAGTTCTTAGACCACTGACAACCGATGTCATAGGTGATAAAGATCCAGGGTAAAAAAATGCCCCACAGCGCCATAAAAATAATGAAATCCATATTACAATATCTGAATAAATGTTCGTATTCAGATTGCGCACTCGAATTGACCAAAAAAAAACTTACTTTTCTCCTTTCTGAAGGTCGCTGGCACCGTTCCTTCGTACGAGGGCATGCCTTGAGCAAATTACGAGGCTGACGCCTGATACGGCATAGCCAGGTGTGCAACATGTTTGCACTCTGACAATGGCGTCATGCTCTGACTCGCATGTATTAATCTGGTTGATATAGTGTGAACACTGAGTGAATGACTGATGGAAAGAGAAAGCTTACCTCAGGCTCATCAATGTAATCCATGAGGAATTTTTGGTATGCATTTTCCTCAATGAAGGGACCCCATCCTGGCATCCTGGCTTGCGCCCAATCATCTGGGAGATTATGCCCAGGATGCGGACAGGCCGGGCATTCGACAGTCAAACTACCTGGAGCCGTCACCCCTATTCCTTCGGGATCATGACCTCGCCCAGCATGCTTGAGCACCATGAGATTTCGCCAGATATGAAAGACCCTGTGCATTTCTTTGTATCGATACTGTAAAAGGTTTAGGAACAAGTTAATGAAGAAGGGCAGTGCATTAAAACATACAATCGAATCGGAAATGTTCGCGTTATCTGTCTTTCGTAGGAGGCCATGGTAGAAATCATAGAGATTTCCTTTCCCTTGGAGCGAAAGTTCATGGTGTGTGTCGAGACAATCAAATGTAAAGACCGTATTAGGTCACGTAAAGGTTGCCGGGAACCACCCTTGCCTCAGGAGTTGTGTTCTTCTATCGGGCACGTCCTCATTCAGGCAGTCGCAGTAGTCGATACTCACGGAATGAACACCCGAAGTGTTGAAAACCATGAAACCCGGTGGACCAGGGGACGGGCATGGGCACATGCTTCCTCCGTGTCCTGGTTGTACGTGAAGGCCAAGTGCTTTAAGGTTCTCCTTATTGAAGAACTGCCCAGTCCACTGCTGAAGAGAAAAAAGGGTAATATTAGTTATTGCAGTCACAGGATATATATTTACAGACTCTTACCTCAATTCGGTGTAAAGGTAGATGTTGATGCACTTTCACAACGCAGCCCTGGCAATGAAGGAGAGACCCTCCCGAGCAATCTTTGCATTTGAAAAGACCATCTTCATCCCCACAGTCGATGCAGTATTGATGCCCAAGGAAATCGCCTAGCCCATCATGCTGCAGTATCTCATCTAGAGTAGCATCCCAAAGTGCAAGCCACTCGAGAAGTTTTGCCTAATGAGATTGATAAGTCAGATTGAAAAGACAATCAAGTTGATGAAGTCACGTACTTGGGCATTGTTGTTCCTCTCTCACTTTGGCTTAGCCGCACTGGCAGAAGGCACAGTGTTGGCATCGTTGGAGGTGGAAGGCGTGGCACCGATGGGTTCATGTGGAGGTTGGAATCCAGCTTTGTGTGAAAGGTTGGCATCAGCTGGCTCAGGCTGGGCAGGTGTATGGCTTCATTGAGTGTGCTTGGCTTTCAATTGGTTGTTGCTAGCACTAATGGCGAGAGTAGTGATACAGTGATAAGTTTAGGTAGTTTGTAGGTATGAAAAATGAAATAGATCACTTTTATTGAACCCAACAAATATCCCTTGACTTGTGTAAGTTCTGGGGAGTGTAAGTATCAATGTCTTTTAATTAAGTTCGCTTTTATGGGGTTTTACAATGGGTTGTAGGGGTTCTTTGGATAATGGATCGCTTTAATTGACTTCTGGCTTGGAAACTTTCTCTAAACTTGACTGATCTCTTCTTGAGATAAACTAGGCTCTGGCTATGCTTTTGAACTAAAAGACTTCGTACTTTTGTAGCTGAGTGATGCTCTGTCTACTCCCAACTACTCAACTAGGTCCTGACTTGAATAATAAGCCTTTGCTTAATCTATCTCTTATTTGAGCTCAATTCTAAGTTTGTCTGAAGCTTATCTCGCTTTTATATCAATCAATTGTCTTTCTATTATCTAGTTTAGAAGCCAGATGCTCGATTGTATTGCTACGACTCGAGGGGTGCTGTCTGCTTGCTTTTCTACACTAATTCTACTGGGTTTTTATACTATTTTACTGGGCATCTTACTAAGCTAATTTGATAAGCGCTGTGTAATTAATTATCTCGTCATTAGTCCGATTCGGAGTGAGGGGAATTATGCCATTGGTTGGGCATATTCATCAAGCACCGAATATTTATCTCATTGCCATATAAGGCATTTTATCGGATTAATATTCCTGCTGTTGCGATCGTGCAACGGCTGGTTCATTATAGCGTCTTTAATGTTTGTCTACCTCGCAGAGGATTTTGTCTACATCCTCAGGGGCTTGCTAATGTGTCTAGGATAGGTGTATATTTATTAGTTCTATGAGGGAACGCGAGGGGATGAGCGTCCTTGCGTCGCATCTTCATATTACCAAAAATAGCACCCGCTCCGACGTCGATCATCGTGGATTATTCCTTTTCCGGTTACATTCCTCCGGATGATAAAAATAGATTACACCGGCTTTGGGGTAATTGACTTGTTTGGGCTGTCGCTCCGCATGTCTATATCGGGTCAAAGGTCATTCCCATTGTCTGTGCGTGTTTCCGCGCTCCCTTGGTAGTTATTTTAAATAAACTCGAGGCCCCTACTAGTGTGTAAGGACTGTAGTAATTCACTTGTGTATCTTATAATAAATGATTAATGATTACTAGGTGATCATAATCATTATATCTTTTGATATTAAGCTTTTAATGTTTAAATGTGGTTTTCTCGAGTATATTCGGGATGTTTAAGCTCGGGAAGGCTATCAACAACCTATATTAATTTATAGAGATGGTCGAAAATAATGGGGATGGCCTGTTTTCACACATAACCATGTAACAGTCTCATCACCGTGACCCATCTGGGTATGCCTGACCCGTGCTTTTCCCTAGACAGAGTTCATAGTGGGTCAAGGCATGGTTTCATAACCATACCCGAGGCCAAACATTCGGCTCAGGCAGTCATGGTCTTCTGAAGCTCCGAACGGCGAAACCCAGGGTATGCCTAGAATGGCAAATCTATCAGCAAATGACGTACGAGTCGAAATGGAAGGCTATCATTGACAAAGAATGGAGCACGTTTACGAAGAAATGGGAGGCTGAGAACTCGGAAACGAAAATGATGGAAATGAGATTTACTTTCATGAATATGTTCTTGCAAGAGAAATACAGGGAGGAATCCGACGACGTGAAGGCCGAAGTGAGGAAACATTGAGTGGAACTGAAGGAGGAGGTAGCCGGTGATGAAAACAAGGTCGAATTGGATGTGCGAAACCAAGGCTATCAAAAGTAATTATGTTTTGTACTTTCATTCTGCAGAATAACGACTCACTCTTCTTCCACAGGGCTATCGATAAGCTTCCGAAAACCCTTGCTACGATTGGAGAATCTATTCAGCAACAAACTGGATGGAATATTTCCTTCCTGGTTGGAGGACCAGAGCCGGGTCAAAATGGTTGGATAACAACATACATGTAAATATTGCTCATACCTTGATCATTAAGGCAGTACTAATGATCATGTTGTGAAGGTTACACTGTGGAAAATCTGCCAATAATCAGAACTTCGAAGAGTTTCTGGGAAATGAGGGGTACAATACGCACATAGTCGGCCCTTTCGATGATTTCCTTCACGAATCCTTTCATAAGTGGAGTTCAATGTCATGGGCCAGTAAAGCTCACCATGATTGCCAGCCAAAGACGTGTGAGACAGCATGTCCTTGGGGTCGAAGGAAATGATGCCGGAACTTGCTGAAGGCGAGGCCGAACAGGGAAACAGTCATGTTGATGCTGAGGGAAGTCATGGCAAAGATCAGATTGAAGTGAAGTGCAAGAAATCTCAGTACGAGCTTACCCGAGAGGCCAACATTGCGAAGAACATCGAGCTCTTTAAGAAAATCAGAGAGCAATACCCTTTGCCAGAGGATTTGAAGCCAGAACCTGTTCGAAAAGCGAGGAAAGCGAAGGGAAAGAAGAAAGGAAACGACGAACCCATCAGGACTTCCACGAGGCTTGCTACAGGACCGAGGTAAGAATGATTCCAGGATCCAAGTTGAGTTTGATGAATTCACACTGCACAGCGATAAACCAAACGAAGAACAAGGGCAAGGCACAGATCAAACCCTAACCTCACCTGAATGTGACACGACATTGGATTCGCCTCCTCCAGCCGACTTCGATGCCTCTACATGCGATGGAATGGCTCTTCCTGGTTCAACCTCATCATCATTACTTGTCCCAGCTGGAACCGTTGATGTAGCCTCTGCGCCTGGCATGACTCAAGCTCTCGCCAGCTTGGACCCCGAACCTTCTGCCTCTTCGATGGATGTTGATACCATGAATGGAGCCATATTGCCCCCTTCCCTGACTTCCATTGACAATCACCAAGGAAACATCGTTCCAATGGATGTTGATGGTGTGAATGGAGCTGCAGCCCTGACTTCCGTCGACAATCACCAAGGAAAGAGCGTCCTGCTGGAGGTCAACATCGAGGATGAAACCGCATCACCCCCCGCCCCAAAGACTGTTTCGATGAGAGTTGACCAGGTCGGAGACCCCATTAATTCTGTTGACACGAGTAACCTACCAGCCTGGCTCATGAGCAATGGCAGGTTGGATTATTTATGCGGGGTTTCGAAGGAGGGTGGGTGGCAGAACCTTGTGGTGTCGCTTTTGAAGTTTGAAATGGAGAACAAAGTTACAGGGGTACGTCTTCCTATTTGCCTATTTGAATGACTTACAAAGCCTTTCCAGAACCTGCCCACCACTTCGCGTCCAGAAGTCATTGCAGCGTGGATCAAGAGCAAAAAGAAAGATGTAATGCCAAAAATCAACGCCGACGAATATGGGTCGTCCTTCACGGCATGGTGGATTGCCATCCAACCCAAATGGAGGTTAGCAGACGATAGCTCGTTTGTCTACTCCATGCCAGCCAGTGAAGACTGGTGCTTCCTCCACAAAGGTGGCTCCTCGGGGCTATACATCGTTGTCATTGCACTTTCATGGTGGGTCAAGGCCTTAACTCTGGGTGAATCGCAGATCCGTGTCTCAACGGCTATACACAACATCACATGGGTTATCAATCAGATTTACAAGAAAGTTTTGCCTGCGTCAAATGGAAAGAAGTGAGGACATGAGGATGCCAAGCAATCGAGCAATGCAAAAAGGTTCGTTCAGTTAAATTATTTATCAGTTGTAGCATAAGCTAACAATTTCAAATCAGACATCAGTCAACCTAGTGCAGTCCCTTTCCTTGTCCTCCCCCTCACCCTTAGTTATCGTATAGAAACAGATACCGTGTCACTATTAAACACTGCCTATTATAATGCATATTAGTGTTGAACTTAGCGCCTTTGTCACATGACTTGTTTAAGCATTACTAATATAGACATTATCAATGAAAAAGCGCAAAGAAATACCCAGGCTACTAATGAAAAGTTGCATTGAAATGTGCAGGCTATCTTATGAGAAATCGCAAGAAATGCGCCAGGTAGCTAATGAAAAGTTGCATTGAAATGCACAGGATATGTATTGAAATGTCGCAATGAAATGCGCCAGACAGCTAATGAAATATCGCAATGAAATGCACAGGCTATCTATGGAAAAATCGCCATGAGAGGCACTGAGTAGCTAATGAAATATCGCAATGAAGCACCCTGGGCTATTATTGAAAAATCGCAATGAAATGCGCTGGTTATCTATTGAAATATCACAATGAAATACCCCTAGACAACTATTGAAATGTCGCAATGAAAAACCCCTGGCTACTATTGAAATGTCGCTATGAAATACACTAGCCTACTATTGAAAAATCACAATGAAAGGCGCTGGGTATCTAATGAAATATCGCAATAAAATGCGCAGGTTATACATTGAAAAGTCGCAATGAAATATTAATGAAATCACCATTGAGATGGATTGACAGAGTTATGAAATGCCCTACAGAATTTCCCATATCTTATGAGAAACCCAAGGCAAATAAATGATTGAAAGACTTAGACTATTATAATGAAAGGCCTCTCATAAAATCTTAAGCATTATAGATATGGCCCTCTAGGCTTAAGCCTAGGTTATATGATAAAAGTGGTAGCCACCAGTCAATAGGCGCATTGACTCGGCTTTCTCATCTAAAGTCTGATTGAAGTGTTCAGCTCGACCATTCATTTGGGGCTGATGTGGTATGCTCCTTTGGATCTCGATCCCAAGATCCTTAAGGATTTCTAAGTATTCCTTATTGATGTATTCACTGCCATTGTCGCTCATCCATTCTTCGACTTTGGCATTATACTTGGTTTTTACCATGGCTAGAAATTGCCTGGTAGCATCTTTCGCATCACTCTTTCATTTGAGGAGCATGACCCAAGTATTTGACATGTGATCATCAATGAAGGAAATGAAATATTTGTACCCATAATATGAAGTCACCGGATACTCCTTAAGGTCTGAATGGATCTGCTGGAATGGTCTTGTTGCATGTTTGACATTGTCTGGGAAAGAGCATGAATGCATCTTGCTTTTTGCACAACCTTCAGGACTTTAATAGATGGGAAGATTTCGGAATTAGCCTTAAACTTCTCAAACACTTGAGTGGAAGGGTGTCCGAGTTGTCTACGCCATAGATCGTAATCTTCAACATGTACCGACTTCATCATGATCAAGTTCTTTCCAGAGATGATCTGCAATTTAACCCAAAACATGGTGTCATGATGAGAATGCTTAGGCAATGCATTTAAAATGGTGCGGCTATTCTCTTTGGATATGAAATTAAGTGATTTTGAATCACCTAACACAATATTGTTTGCGCTGAGGATTTGACCCATCGACAGAAGTCGTACAGTCACATCAGGCATGTAGAATACTGGATGAAGTCACAATGTTTCGTGCATCACAGTTTTATCCTTATCGGTAACTTCTGTTTCAATAAAAACAGTACCAAATCCATCGACATAGGCTATGCCATTAGCAGTTTGGACCTTTGGTCTTTCTTTGCTTGGAAATTTGGTAAGTTCTGAGAAGTCAGAGATTTGTCCAGAAAAATGCATGGATGCTCCGGAATCTACAGGTGATGCTGTTGGCAGTTTGTACTCTTGGTCTATCTTTGTTTGGAAACATGGTAAGTTCCGAGAAATCGGAGACATGTCCAGAAAAGTGGATGGATGCTCCAGAATCTACAAGCCATTCCTCAA
This sequence comes from Gymnopilus junonius, assembly GCA_015501075.1. NCBI lineage: Eukaryota > Fungi > Basidiomycota > Agaricomycetes > Agaricales > Galerinaceae > Gymnopilus > Gymnopilus junonius. Next base: position 34,905 of record JADNYJ010000271.1, read on the forward strand.
ATGTCTTCTGATGTTCCTTTCCCTTACAGTTCACACAAGAGACAACGTGATCAATGTATATATTGTAGATAGTAAATAAATTTATTATACTATCTACCCTGTACAGTGTGTTAATACCTGTGGGTTGATCAGTTAGTATCTTGTCAGCATGTGAACAAGAGGGTACTTGCCAGTCTGGATGAGGGAGGAGCACTGAATTGCTACAATTCTGCTCTATCTCATCCTCATAGGAGATTGGGTCCAAATCCTGCATCATCTTGTACATCTCATCCTGGGTCTGTTGATCCATTTTATTGATGATGTTCCCATCAGCACCAATATAGTGCAATCCAATATGTAGGGACTCACCAATCAGCAGTGGCAGTGGAAGGTCTTCTTCCCCAAAGGAGATATACTCCTTGTCATTGTCCACATAGGTGAGATCACCTTGTGACACTACTCCATGCATCTGATTCCAATCTTCTGCCATAAGCAGTTTGGAATCAACTGCCATGTGGGAAGGATCTGGGTCAGAGCCCAATTGGGCTCTGGACCAAAGAGATCATTGTAGATCTTGGTCATCATTGATGACCCCAATGCAACATTCCCAGTCATGCTACTTGCACCCATATTAAGGGTGACTTCCTCAAATCTACTCAAGGTGGCAATGGTTGGGGTAACCCCAATCCATGACATCAGGTCCCGGGATTTCCTGAAAGAGGGGTATGGTGCTATTCCCCAAGTGGGGTTCTTCCAGGCACCTCCTCCGTGGACTTGTCAAGTGGTGATCATGCCTTGCCCACTAACCTCAATAACATTATGAGTAGTGGGGGCAGGGATCGATGGCATCAGTTGTGCTGATGATACAAGTGTGAAAGGCTCATCATCAGAGTCCTCAACAAATCATGCTGACTTTGGTTTTTGGCTGGCATGGTGGGTTTTCCTCTTGGAAAACTCCTTTCTCTGCAAACTGCCAGAATTACTTCTGGCATTCTGCTGATCGGAGTGGCAGTTCAGGACCTTTCCCTTTGATTGCAGTATTATGCTGCGCATTTGCATTGCTAGCCTGTTGGTTTCTGGGCTGGCTGTCCTTAGGTGGGTTGAGCTGCTTTGGCATGTAGAATGTGCCATGCTTGGGTTGCTCATGTGCCTTAAGGTGCCCAAATCAGGCAGCCCATGTGGTGCAAATGGAATCAAAGAGGTCTCCAGTAAATCCGGAATTCAGAAAATGCTGCACATGGTGTGGCGCTCTGCATGACAGAAAAATCTGACCTCCCACACATGACCTCATGAACTACTCCTCCACCTCTCCTCCACCTTGCATTTCAGGGGTGGCTGACCTCATGCCCCACATATTTTCCCTGGGCGAGTGCCTATAAATGTAGATAAAATAGTTATGTAGCCATATCATAGTTTTTTGTAGGCCGGAACTTGGTTTATGTTCACTATACTTGGCAGTTTTCAAGTTAGGAGCAATTATTGAACTCATTTTTTCGAAATTGTTAGGGGTGATTGTGTTGTATCAAATAAAGGAAACTTATATAGCATTTCTGTATTTATTGTAAATTTATTGCGCTATGCCCCCTTTTAAGGTAAATATCTACTATGTAAGAATATAGTGCAAGTAGATGTTATCCAGCACTGAAATTGTCCATCAGCTAGATCTCACAAAGGTGACTAAGAATAAAGTATCTTATATATGTCCAGTATCCCCTAGCTTGCGATATACATATAAAAGAGGTGTAGCACCCTGATGTTGATTTGGAATACAGTTAAGTACTTTGCAGTTGTCCTTGCATATTTCTGCATGTTAAAAAGGGAAATTTTTTTGCAAGACTTTATTATACTTACTATCTACATACATTGTAGGTTATGCATAATATACCACCAATAAATATGCCATACAGGACTCAAACGAGTCAAAGGAATGACTATGGCAAACTTGGAGGAAAAACTATTTTTAGGTTGCCTTCCCTTTATGGCAGCGATCTGCACCTTCAGACTTTGCCACTGCATTTTGATCCCACATCGCGCACCATGCTTTTCAAATCCCAGATGTCCTCGAGGTCTCTTAGTTCCATATTTGGAACTGAGTTTTGCCATGTGAAGTCTTCCATCATCTGCTGATAAATGGATTCTTGTGATGTGACATTCATGGCAAGTGGAAGATTCATAAGTAGGATCAGGCATGCCATGGATTGAGAAACCATGGGCACCATTACAGAGGCACTGGTAGACATTGTGGCACTGGCATCATTAATGGGCGCGAGACACCCAAAATGGAACTGGAATTTGGTGAGCTAGGGGTTTGGGTCAGAGAGGTCTATCTTGAGGTTCATAAGAACCCTGAAGGCCTCGAGAGTTTTGATGAATGTCTCCTTGGAGTACTTCATTTTGAGCCAATCCCACACTTCAGCTGCAGACAGGGTTTTAACCTGGTCCCATATGCCAGTTTTGAGATACATGGCCAAAAGGCCAAGCACCTTGGCATTCTTGGAGTTGTATGACTCCAGTTTATGGCAGTACACTTCCTCAGTGGCAGACCACTGAGAGAAGCAGGCGTTGTACAGGTTTAAGTCTCCCAGCAGGAGCAGAGTTGGTGGCATGAGTGCCAGTGGGAAAAGCAGGTTCCCTAATAACTTGTTCCACTAGAGCAGTAAGGGTCCCTTCAAGGACAGCCTTGATGTCCATATGGAGGATTATAGCCTCCATCTTGGATGCCCATTGATGGTAATGATGACCATCAAATTTGGGGAGGTCAGATGAAGTGAGGGAAAGAGAAGTGGTGTTCTTGGTGGAAGACATTGTTGATATGATAGTGACAATTGAGATTTCTGTGAAGAAAGGCTGGGTTGTGTCAGTGACAGGTGTGAAGAAAGCATGCTAAATAAGGAAAGCACTGCTAAAAATACCTGCACCAGACATAGAATTAACCCCTTAAGGGCAATTTGTCCAGACAGCAACAGATTTCCAGGCCCACATGACAAGGCCCTATACAATATTGTGCATGGTAGCAAACAATTGTGGGAGAGTGTTCTGTCTAGTGATGAACAGCTGTGGTCAATGTTCTGCCTAATAGTGAACTATCTTCCCAGGTAGAAGTAAGCTACAGACCAATGCTAAGCAGGTTCTGCACAATGGCGAACAATGCTAGACAGGTTCTGCCCTAAGGCAAACTCAATGTCAAGCAGGTTCTGCTAATGGTGAACAGCATGCTTTGCTATCAGGGCCCATAACCTATTGAGCAGCAAGTAGTACATACAGCAGTAAACCACTGTAAGCATGATGTACAGAGGTAAACCTCTGAACACATGACATGCTCTGCATAGTATCAATGTAATTACTATCTTACCTGGTTGTTAGAGGCTAGTGCTAAAGTGACTACTTAGGCTACTAAAGAAGTATGAATGACTTAGATTAGGACACTGTTCAGAGTGCCCTTATATACCTACAGGACATGCAGTGACTAACTACATATGAGTAATGCATAAGGCAATTACTCAGCTAATTACTATGTAATTACTAATATCTACTCATAAGATGAGTAATATGCTCACTAAGTGATCACACATTTAGTCATATAAGATAACTATGATACTTTGTAGTCACTGGATCTAGTCGCGTATAGATGCATCTGATCACATGTGTCATGTGAGTCATGTGATGTAGTCACATGGACACTTATCGTGTCAACAGTATGCTGACATTGGCTACTTCGTCCCTGACCAAGCAGCACTGATCCCCCATGTTAAAAATAAGAGTGGCAGATTGGTGCTGGGCAAATGCTGAGGGCCTAGTTGTAGATCATTGTGCATCATTCCTATATGTTCTGGGGGCATTGGTAGCATGATTATAAGATGGGGGGTTTCCTGTAGGAACTGCATGGTTGTTGGACATATCTTCAAAAGGGGGTCTGAGATGGGGAAAGATGAAGCCGGGAAGATGTAGAACATAGAATATCCAACTTTAAATAGCCCAAGGATCAAATAGTCCTGAAATTGCTATTAGCTCCCATCTGCATGCACATTTTTCCATGGAAGGGCATAAGGAAGAATCCTGCAGAGTTGTGTGCATGCCCACATTCTTATCATGTTGCATCTTGAAGGGAAAAATAGAACTGCCCATTTGAAGAGACTGCAGGCAGAAAGGTTGTACAGGAGTTGCAATTTGGTAGAACTGGAGTCGATTTTGCAAATTATGAGTGAAATTGGCCAGTCAACGTTAGTCGAGCGATTCATACAGGCAGAATACCTAGCAGCGAAGGCACCTAAGTATAAGTTGCATCACAAGGTGCAGCATATGATCGATGATCTTTCGGGTATTCTCCCTCAATGGCCAGGCCGGATTTTAGGTGTCCTGACGCTGTTACATGTCTGGGTTGTTTCTCTACAATCACCTGCGTAAGCATTGGTGTGGACAAGGTTACAGGTAGATTACTACCAATGTCCCAATACCAGAACGACCGGTGCGCAGATAAATTGTAAATATGCATGTAACTCGTAAGCTCAGATAATGAACATAGAAAAAATAAATCTAAAGATGCTTTTAAATATACCCGAGACAGCGCGATATGCGCTTCGGCAACCGTACAATGCGTACCATGCCAGCATTCTCCCACGATGGAGAAACCACATTTGAAATTTGATCATACCTGAAAAACTGTTGTCACGATAGGATGCCCACATAGAAACAAAATCTTCAGGCAAATCTTTCCAACGATCGCGATCATAATAATTTCCCAGCCAGATAGGTGACTGTTTGAATGACGGAATAGTTTGCAAGATGTTGCCCAGGATGGAATCCATGAAGGCAAGGGCTTGAGCCGCAGAAAAACGCTTTTCAATGTCGGCTGTTACCATCCCATCGATAAGAGGTGCGAAAAGAGGGGCATCAGGTATATAATCCTGTTGCGAAACAACAGTTGCAGCGCATTAAATCAGTAAAAAGTGTAAAGGAGGTACGCACCCCGAATGTTTCGTCGAAATAAATCCCAAGGCAAGCGACATCGTATTTGAATGGATCAAAGTCGGGATAACCAAGCAAACGTTCATAAGGCGGGGCGTAGAATCCTCGATCAACGACATGGATTGGTAGCATAGGACTCTGGCCGTAGGTTTCTTCGTCAAGCATTATCGCACGATCGAAGTCGAATAATACATATTTCAATTTGCCTTCCTCCTCGAGTTCGAACTGCATTAGATATGTGCTATCAAGGTCTCGGAACCCGGTTAACCTATTCACTAGGATATTTCTGTGCGCCACATCCTAGAAAACGATACTGAGGACTTAAACTAGATGATAGGATTAAAACAAACTCTGTGAAAAATTCGACAACGGTGCAGAAATGTCAACGCCTACGAAGAGTGTCAAAATAAGATTCGCATAATCAGTTAGATTTTCACCTTCAAGAGGCAGCGCATGTGAAGGGCAGCGTGATATAGGGTAGGAAACCATGGCGTAAAGTTGATATCACCCCATCTGAATAGACGAAATTGGATTAAAGGAATAGACATAACATTATCTACTAGGACTAACCTAGGCATAATGGCAAAGAAGTGATCTTCGCATGGCAGGAGGTCCAGTACAGGTAGAACGTAAGGAAATGACTCCAAGTCACGAAGACACGGTTCATCCTTTAGAAACTTTAATATCTTGACCTCTTCAGAACCACCCTTTAAGAGTTTGACGCCGAGATGGCGACCTTCATTATCCTGTGCAAAAACAACACGACCCTTAAATTACTCATGGTTAGAAGAGGAGAAATTTCTAATTAACCAGAAGCGCACCTCCCCATAATCGTTACCATAGCCTGTTGGGTCGTCGTCTGATCCCATGTAAGGGTATGGGAAATCAACGGGTCCTGGGCAGGGTCTAGAGGGCTTCCAATGAGCATACGTCCTATAGCCGTCGCCTTCCGGGAGGTAATCATAGAGGGTATAACCTCGCTCTGCCAACCAACCCCGCATTGAATCCCACCATTTCCATCTATCCTCTATTTCGAATCGTACATCAGCAGGGTCAAACGGAATCTAGAAATCCAGAGATCCTGAAACATGAGGTAGAAGTATATACAATGAGCTAAGGAGCTCACCAAGACCATGTTGGGTGAAGATCAACGAGTTCGGTCCTGGGGAAGGCGTCGTTCACGTCAAGTGTTGATGACATTGAGGTAATCACGTTACACTGTAGAAGCGTACATGTCACGTTACTATTGAATTCCTTATCACACGCTCTTCACAGCCACAGTGGAAACGCCCTGCAGTATTATTTTTTATTCTCGACGCTCGTTGTGACTGTTCGACACTTTATCAGACAATGCCTAGCGGAAGGTAATTGACCATTAGTCAGAGTCTGCCAGGCTTGCGCCAAAAATAGACCATCAGCCGCCAACGTAGACCGACTCCCGAGGCGCACCTTTAGAGACACTTTAAACTCCAATGAACCCGCCGTTATGGATTGATCTGATTTGGGATCAGATTTGTAGGTGCAATTTTCCCGCTATTAGTAAGTACACCTACGGAGGCTGGGTTCGAGTTTATATTAGCTAAGAGTTGGGGTGATTTACATCTGAAAACAAGGTCGTATTTTTTTCCACGGAACTACATATACACCCCTTGCCGAAGAGGCGTCGAGCTCACTGCTAGCCATCCATTGTTAGCCAAAAAGGACAAATAAAAGGACGAGATTTACAAGATATGTCTAATGGTCCAAACAGGAATACGAAACCATGAAGGACTGCACAGCAAAGCCTGGATGACGAGCCCAAGCGAGTCAGCGCGGCAAGAATATCTTAGGACTGGCTCATTACTGGGATGAAAAAAATTACAGATGATAGGTTCAAGGATTACATAGTACAAATTTGAACTCAAGCGGTGTAGATTTCCACCTCGTCGTGTGTAAGCATGCGATCCACTACATATTCTAGAGGGTACTCCTTTGTGTCCACCACTTTCACCTTATACTGGGTATTTCTGGTTGAAGTAAACGTTGCCACCAATATCCTACCGCTGCACTGCTTTCAAACTCCACACACCTGCGAGGTGATCACATCAGTTAACCACAACTATTTTATTCTCCTGGATGCCGTCGAAGGATCGTCTGACATAAACTATATCTCCCTCCTAATTATGCACATCAGACACAGAATAATCAGGAGAAAAGAACGACATATTCACCCCCAGCATGCCACGGGAAATATCATCTGTATTGACATCGCGTTTGAGGTCCGTATGGCGGCATGAGTGCACCGTGCCATCGGGATCGACCCAGTATATGGGAACTGTTTTCTTGACTGTCACCAAGTAAGATGCATACTTAGTTGACCGAGGACTAACTTCCTTTGTAGAGGCAAACGATGAATATCTATGAAGTGCCACACTGAAAGGGTTCCTCACCCGTTCAACTCGTCGACTAGATACACCAGTAATTCTTGCACGTTGTCTGGCCCCGCAGCTTATTGAGTGATAAACCACTAAGCCTATATCCAGATCGTTAGTCTGTAGATATCGTTTGTTGATTCCTGCTGTCTCTCCATACTTCAGGCGGCATTGGTCCCCCACGGCGAAAACATTATTAGAGGGAGGTGAGGGAGCTGTAGACTGGTTTGGAGGGCCAGTATGAAGCGCGGCATTATAAGACGGAGGATTGCCTTGCAGAAAGGAATGATTGTTGGACATGTTCTAAGGAGGGAAAGGAAGCAAGGAATCCTCACCCCGTTTTAAATCACAACAGCTCGTCAGAGTACTTGTCGACCTGGGAATGGAATGGTCACTGAAATCGATCAGCTGCCAGAGGACATCACCTGGGAGCGTGTTTTGCGGAATTCGGGAATGCGCCCACATTCTTATCATTGCCTCGAGTACGGAAAAGTTCCACAAGTGCATAGGTACTGGAATCCACTAATAAAGAGTTCTATTATGAAGGCGGTATCGATAGCTGGGCGCTGGGCGCTTTCTTATCTATGTACTGGACAGCGGAAATAAACTCTTTCCTTCATCGGATTCTACAGCATTGCAGCTACAGATCGACCAACGTCGTACTTCACTCGGCTCTGCGTGTTTTCTTCTTGACGGCGAGGCATCATTTCAAATTCATAGCACCTTTGATTAAGGCCTTCCATTGCTGAGAACCAATTACTCACTATTGCATAGAAAGGCATGACATCACTATTCATATCTATCAGATTTTGGAAAGGACATTCCTAAAAGTGCACCGAATCCTGTAGAATATACCGGAAAATATGCCATAAATGTAGCGGCAACCATATAGCGCATGCCACGCCGGAACCCAAGGCACGGAAACGAGCCAAATTTGAAACTTAATAGTAGGTGAAAAGCTGTCGTCACGATGGGATACCCACGTAGAAATAAAATCGTCAGGTAGACCTTTCCAACGGTCACGTTCATAATATCTACCTCTCCACACAGGCAGCTGTTTGTATGACGGGATTGATGGGGATGTGTTTTCGAGGATGTATTCAGTGAAGGCCAGGGCTTGTGCTGCGGAGAACCGCTTTTCGACGTTAGCGGTCAGCATGCTATCTAAAAGAGGTGCAAGAAGGGAGCATCGGGTATGTAATCCTATCATGCAATTGCTGTTTCAGTATATTGGACGAAAGAGGAAGGCAAGAATAGTACCCCGAATACTCGGTCAAAGTAAATTCCAAGGCAAGCTACATCGTATTTGAATGGATCAAAATCGCGATGACCAAGTAAACGTTCAGCAGGCGGAACGTAAAAGCCTCGATCAACAATATGAATTGGTAGCCTAGGATTTTGACCGTAGGTTTCTTCATCGAGCATGATCGCGCGATCGAAGTCGAAAAACGCGTACCGCAACTTCCTTGTTCCTCGAGTTCAAAATGCTTTCTGTACATACTCCTGGGATCTCGGAAAGCAAGTAACATATTTACCAGAATATTTCTGTGCGCCACATCCTGAAAATAAGACTAAGTAAAAGAAGAAAATTAAAGATTAGAAACAAACTCGATGAAAAATTCGGTGGTAGTGAAGAAATGTCAACGCCTGAAAAATCCGTCAGAACAAGTTCTGCTTAGTTCCTTAAAATACCTGTAGTAGACATCGCATATGGAGAACCGCATGGTATAAAGTGGGAAACCATGGCGAAAAGGTGAATGAACTCCACCTGTGTAGATGATGTTGGGTCTCAGGGCATTCATACACAATTATCACCTACCTCGGCATTATCGCGAACCAATGATTTTCACAGGATAGAAGGTCTAAGACAGGGAGAACGCACGGGAATGAATGTAAGCTGCTTGGGCAGGTTTCGTCCTTCAGAAACTTCAATATTTTGATTTCCTCGGAGCCGCCTTTCACGAGTTTGATAGCTAGATGACGGCCTGTATCGTCTTGAGCAAAGACGACCCGACCCTTTTGTCAGTCGTAGTGAGGAAAGATAATGCACTACCTCCACAAACTCTACGCACATTTCCATAGTTGTTACGAAAACCCGCGGGGTCGTCGTCTGATGCCATGTGAGGGTATGGAAAATCGACAGGTCCCGGGCAACTTCTGCTGGGTCGCCAGTAGCTATTCGGTTTCTTGCTTTCGCTCTTCGGGATGTAGTCATAAAGGGTGTAGCCCCGCTCCGCAAACCAATCTCGCATGGAATCCCACCATTCCCACCTGTCCTCTTCTTGGAATTGAACATCAGCTGGGTCAAATGGAATCTGAAAAGCCACAAAGTTTGAAACGTGAGGGACAAGCTTAAACTGCAAACTAAAGAGCTCACCAGGACCATGTTGGGTGAAGGTCAACATTTGATGTGAGCGATACCCAGGACCGAACTGGTTCATGACATGGAGGCAGTCACGTTACACTGTTACACTGGCAGTGTTACACGTTACTATCACACGTTAGTAACGTGACTCACAGCCACAGCGAAAACTCGAAAGTTCGAACTCCGCCAAAATGTTGCATTTTCTGCCCGATGGCATTTGTTTATTCTCGACGCTGTTGTAAGTTGTAACTGGTTCGACATTTCATCATAAAAACCTTCTCAGAAAACGTCACTTGGATAACATTGTTGCTATGCTTGCAAAAGGCTTTGCAGGAGCTGGGAATGCCCCAAAAGGTCCCCTCGACCCGTCGATGAATGAAGTCGCCCACAGGGCTGAAACACTGGTCAGGGGATATGTAGGCGGAAATAAAACGCTCCGCATGCTAGGATTTCACGTTGATCTCGGGAAATCTGGGCCCACGATAAGAGGACTTGTTCCTTACAAGTCACATTCTATGCATATCAATGTACAATAGTATAAAATTGCTTTCTCCTTCGATGTAGATGACATCGTTATATAGTTATTCCTGCCTGTACTTTTGGTAATAGTGGATAAGACCCGTTGTCTGAAGGAGGATTGAGCGTCGACATCCGAGCAAAGGTGACAGGGGATACACACAGAACTATCATGTCCTTGAACATCCTCGGGCTTCTCCAGCTGCGCAAGGATATTCTTGGCAAGGACCTTCCCAAGCTCAACACCCATTTGGTCTGCAGACGATCAGGATCCGATCATCGATAGCGAACAATGTAGCATACCGAAGGAGTTGATACCCCAAATAACACCTTGAACGAAGATCTTGTGCTCATAAAGAGCGATCAGTGCACCTGATAGTCATGAAAAGTCTTCAATTGCTTGTCGAGAAGGAATGAGGTCATAAATCAACTTACCAAGCGTAGCAGGTGTCAAGAGCGGAAACATGATGCTCGTACTGGGTCGGTTACCCTCAAACACCTTGCTCTGCACCACAATTTCGCTCGCGCCAGGTCCGAGCTCCTTCCTCACTTCTTCCACGGTCTTTC